>BPLQ01014123.1:0-11459 GCA_021605075.1 Caerostris darwini
TATGTATATTCAAAATCAGTACATCTGTATTTTTTCCTTTGTATTGTGCAAACACAATTAGAAAAAAAAAGCAATAAATTTACCAACCTTTCGAGAAATGCAAAAAAACACTACAATTCCCCCTTCCGATTTCAATTTTAAAATACAGTACATCTATAGTGAGAGTTGGCTGCCTTGTTCAAGAGATTGAAAGTCGAGCTGCGAAAGATGTCCAGAATTTCCGAACCCGAGGAGCGCAGCCAATTAGCGGTATTTATCTTCCAATTCTACTCCCAGTGCTTTTTACGCCAGCATGTTTATAAAATAACTTTGGATGGATGAAAACATGTTTTAAACGATTTCGAGTTGCTTAATGTAAACACTAATGCAACTTCTTCAACCCGGGAGGGACACAGGAGAGGCGATTGACATTTTATTTTTGCTCTGTCCCAGACACAACAAAACCGGGCCAGCTGCTCCGCGGAAGGGTAGCGGTACTCCTTGCTCTTGCTTCTGGGCAGAACTAGCAGTCCAGTTCCTGAATCCCCAAAAGTGTAAACAACTTAATTGGATGGGGGGGGGGGCGCATTAACCATTTATCACCCGACACTCGCAAAAACGCTCCCTGTAAAGTTATATCGTGTGTTGAAAATTATTTCAGGTGGGTTGTTGTGAAGTGGGGGGAATCCACGCTTCTAAGGAAGCTTTGCAGTAGTCAATTCAATAGTGATTCTTCACTACCATCACTTGAGTCTGCCATGATGCATAATATGATAACATTTTTTTTGTTTCTAATTAACGTTTTATAAAATAATGTTCATTTTGTAAAAAGTTCATTTGAGCAACATCCCTCTCCCGCCTTAGGGCGGGTAAATTATGGGTTTGTGCAAAATTGTTACTTTTCACGTACTCTTTGTAAATCTTTAAAATAGCAACGTTTCTGGTTTTCAGTTCGGATTTTCTTAATGATACGGACGCATTGAGTTTAAGAAATAACTTTAACCATTCTTACCGTCGGGGCCTGAATGGCCGAGTGACCAGCGCTCGGTGATACATGTTTCGAGTTCGAGTCCCGGCGGTGCCCTGGATGCTTATTGTGGTTCGGGATCCACTTTAAATCGTAGGTCCCGGTCGAACATAATCGTAGAGCATTAGGCATAGGACTGACAATCCTACCTCGTAAAAGAAAATCATCTCCTGTTTCGAAATCTGGCAGTAGGCAGACGGCCCACCAAGTGGCTGTTGCGCCCCTCATGATAATTCTTACCGTCATTTATGTACACACATAAAAAGCCCGCGATAGACTTTGACGGAATGGCGTTGTTTTCAGGGAAGAATTTTTTAACTGCCTTCTTTGTTGTGTAAGGGCAAGATTCCCTAATTCTGCTCTTCTGCATGGCGCTGTTTTTACTTACGTGCTTGTTTTAAGATTTGAAGATATGCATGCAATTAAAAAAATCAAGTTTCAAAATTATATAGAGAAATCTTTACATTTTCAATCTAATGCAAGTTATTTTAGCTTATTGCTGTATATTTGGCTATTTATTATAATTCAATTGATGAGGCTCATATTTTAGAAATGACAAATTAACATTATTTTTATACTTGTATAAATATAATTTTACTAATTAAAAGTAAAACTTTTTTGAGCACATTTTTCGAAACAATTCAAAATATGACATTAATAAGAAAGTTTCTAACGATCATGTATACTTTTTTTGTTTAACATAAGAGCCGCTCAAATATTTTTTTTAAGAGGAATAAGAATATATCAACATGTATATATATATATATTTTAAAGATATAACGAAATTGGATTTTCAAATAATCTCTCTATTAACAGTTAATACAATTTGAAAAATATTACCTCACATTTTGTGTATGTATACAATAAATAGCTATTATCTAGAGAATTAACAATAAATATCAAACAATAGAAATTGTAAATTAAATTAAGAAGAATACTTTATCTAGAATGTGCAATTTATGCTTAATAGTTTAAGCAAAACTTATAATTTACAACATCAGTCAAATCCTACTTATAATACATAAAAAGGAAAGAATTTTTTTTTTAAACACTTTGAAAATCCAGCAGTAAAATAGTATGTCAAGTCGCGTAACGTTGACGCGTATTAACTACTGATTACCGTTGCGAGACGTGTTGGTACAATCGCTGTCGAATCTCTTCGTTTCTCAAAACAGTGACTGCAACGAGACCGCCAGTGGATTCGAACCTCCGAATCAGTGAGATACCGACAATAATAATTAAAAAAAAAAAAGGTGAATTTAAAATGTGTCGTTTGGCTCATACCCATTAAACAATATACAGGGAATATATAACATAGTAGCTACATAAAGTTAGCAGTTATTATACTTAACCTAAATTTAATTCAACTAAATATATTTCGTGCTAAATGACAATATTTAGAACATAATGAATTTGTCAAGATTTTACAGACGGCTCTTGCTTGGCTCCACAGTGATCATATTCGTGCTCAACGCCATGTGTCGGGCCCTTAAGGTTTGCTCAAGCAACTCCTGCCCATATAGAATAACCCGACCCACCCAAAGGCACGAGGAATCCAACCAAATCGCCATGACAGCAACCCTCGGTAAAGGACGGTTTCGCTTAATCGGGGTGAGTGAACGGAGTACCAAACCTCCCAGCAGTAATATAATAAGCAGTGACAGTCGGTCAGAGCCAATTAAAAGTCATTACAATTAAATAAGAAACATATAAAGTAAAACATTTACCAATCATAAAATAGAAATTGATTGAAATTCAATAAAGAAAAATAATTAAGGAAAAATAAAAAAGAAATAAACAGCAATTAAACATTAAGACGAAAAATGAAGCGCCAACTGCAGCAGAGCACCAACGCAGAAGCATATCATTACAAAACCACATCGCGAAACGCCAGGAAATAAAAAGACAAACAAAAGCAGAACCGAAGTCCGTAGCCAGGGTAAAAAGTTCATTCGAAATGAAAAACACTAGAGGAATGAAAATCGGTCTCCAATTTTGGGCGACTGCAAAATGAAACGGGAAAATAAACGGAGTCCACTAATTGGATGTTTACAATTTCAGAACGAAAACGCATTTCTTCCGTGTTAGTAAAACGACACACGAAGCCCCGGGAGGAAAGTTCATTCATTCCAGACATCGGGGAACGGTGGAAGAAACCTATTCTAAGAATGACGGTGGTAGATAAAAAAGAAGTCAAAACGAAGAGTGGTTGCGGGACTTTTTTTTTCCTTCACAAATTTATTTATTCATATTTAAAACGTACTTCGGTCTTTTACGGTTGCTTGGGAGTGAGATATCATAGTCATATTTTTTAAGATCTTTAATTACAGAGTTATTTCAGCGATGAAGAGATTCTTAAAAGTTAGAAGCTATTTTTTTTTCTACTAATACGCGAAAGCTGGGCATACAGAGGGAGTATTTAATTTCATTGTTGCGAAAAAACCTGGGATGCTCCCACGATCATTCGAATAATTTTATTTTCTGATCTTTCAAATGGCTTTCTTTTATAGTGTGCAAACAAAATTAGAGAAGAAAAAAAAACAATAATTCAACAGCTTTAGGAGCAAATGCTGATTTAAAAAAAAAAAACTCTTCCTGATGCATTGCAGGAAGTTCACAACCATTTTTTTTTCCGATTCCAATTTTAAAATACAATACATGTATCTAAAAGATGGCTGCCTTGTTCTAAGGCTAAAAGCGGAACTGTGAAAGATGTCCGCCATATGAATTTCCGAACGAGAGAAGGAGTAGCCAATTAGCAGTATTTATGTTTCGAATGTTTTCATTACTACTCGGTGTGTTTTCAAAGCAACTTTGGAGGGGGGGGGGGGGCGGATCCCCCGCATCTAAGGAAGTTTTGCAATAGGGTTTTCCATATTTCAATATTTATTGAGTGAACCATTATGCGTTAATTGACTGTAGTTTTTTTCTTTTTTTTCTAATTAAGTAACGTTTTTTAAAATAATTCATTTTCTAAAAGGTTCATTTGAGCGGTATCCATTCCCCCTCTCCCCATCTTAGGGCTATTAATTATGGGTTTGTGCAAAATTGTTACTTGTTAAGTATTGTTTGTAAATTTTTTAAATAGTTAGGTTCGGTTAGGTTTTCGGTTCGAATTTTCTTAATGATACGGACGCATTGAGTTTAAGAAATAACTTCAACCATTCTTACCGGCATTTATGTATAACACAAAATGCCCACGTTACATTGTGACGGAATGGCGTCGCTTTCAGGGAACATTTTTTTTAACTGCCTTCTTTGCTATGTAAGGACAAGATTTTGTTCCTTTCCCTAATTCTGCTCTTCCTAAGCACGGCGTTGTTTTTTTACTTACGTGCTTGTTTTAAGATTTGAGGATATGTATGCAAGAATCAATTTTCAAAATTATATAGAGAAATCTTTACATTTTCAATCTAATGCAAGTTATTTTAGCTTATTGCTGTATATTTGGCTATTTATTATAATTCAATTGATGAGCCTCATATTTTAGAAATGACAAATTAACATTATTTTTAGACTTGTATAAACATAATTTTACTGATTAAAAGTATAAACTTTTTCAGCACTTTTTTCGAAACTTTTCAAAATATGACATGAATAAGAAAATTTCTGACGATCGTGTATACTTTTTTGTTTATTATAAGAGCCGTTCAAATATTTTTTTTAATTGAAATAGGAATAAATCAACATATTTTTTAAGATATAACGAAATCTGTGGTCTTCTTTCTAAAAGCGTTGTTGAGATAGTAACTTTGCTGAATATTACTTGATATTTTATGTATCTATGCAATAAATACCAATCAATGCAAATTAAATTAAAAAGAATATTTTATCGAGTACAATGTTTAATAGTTTAAGCAAAATTTATAATTATGTTTACAAAAATTCATCAAGCATGTAAATTGTCATATTTGTAAGCTCTGCTAAAAAATGATTTTCCATAAATCAGTGAAATACTTACAAAAAATGGGAATTTAAATAGGCGTCAGATAACGATGTAGTTGTGCACGATATACCAATATAATAGAGGTTATGAAATATTTTATTGGTCTTTCTGTTACATTTTGCCGACCGAAAAGTTTTAAAAAATATATATAAAGTTAATACAGAACCTTAGGACAGCATCAGTCAAATCATACTTATAATACATAAAAGCAAAGGATTGGTTTTTTTAACACTTTGAAAATCTAGCCTTAAAATAAAATGTCAAGTAGCGTATCGCATATTAATTACTGATTACCGTTGCGAGACGCGTCGTTGCAATCGCTATCGAATCTCTTTGTTTCTAAAAAGAGTGACTGCAACGATACCGCCAGTGGATTCGAACCTTCGAATCAGTGAGATACCGAACAATAATAATTAAAAAAAAGGTGAATTTAAAATACGTTTCGTTTGGCTCACATCCATTAAACAATGTGCAGGGAATATATATAACACAGTAGGTACATAAAGTTAGCAGTTATTATATTTAACATATATTTAATTCAAAATTTATGTTAAATAAATTTAAATTTTTAAAATTAAAGAAGAAAACTATTTAAATACATATACTTTTTAATAAAAAAATCAGGATCAGTGCAAAGTGCAATCGAATACCTAAAATAATTCTTTTTTAGAAACAATGCGACTGAAGTGTGTATTTCAAAAAAGCTGTTTTTTGATATACACTTAGTCACAAAAGTATGCAACTCATAGCTTAAGTGAAAAAGCTCTAGTTCTCAAATAAATATAAGAAAATTATTATTTTGGAGAGTGTTGTTTATAGCTTCTGATTCAAGTCATAAAGTAATGAAAAATAAACCAAATCATTATATTTTAAAAAACTTTAAGAGTAATTTTGTTAACTACCAGTAGAAATTTAAATCACAAAAGTATATATGCACTCTGAATTTTTGACTTTTAAATAGGCTGAATGAAACTTCTCGAGTGATTTTTCGTATTTTAGTGATAAGTTTAGAAGTTCTGCTGCAAAGCTTGTAAGTTTGAGCTTTAAGTACATCAACAATTCACCAATGGCTCCACATGGAAAAGAATTATCAAAAGATCTAAAGGATGCAATAATAAAGCTCTATAAGGAAAGCAAGTCCCAAAGACAAATCGCTAAAATCATAGAAAAGTTCCAGGCTGCGGGAAATACTCTAAACAAGCCAAGAACAGGACGACCGCGCATTTTGACGGATCGAGAAAGGGCGAATTATGGTTGGAAATGTGAAAAAAAATCCGACGATTAGCGCACCAAAATTGACAACTGATGTGAAAAACAATTTTGCGAAGTCATGCAATCCTGAAACAATTCGCCGTGTGTTACGGAAGGCAGGATACCATGGTCGAAATATGAGAAGAAAACCATTTGTTAGCAAAGTGAATCGCAAAAAGAGAATAGATTTTGCAAAAGAAAATGTAAAGCAGGACACAAATTTTTGGAATTCCATGATTTTTTCGGATGAAAGTAAATTCAACATCCACGGTTCAGATGGACACCAAAAAGTTTGGAGGAAAGAAAATGCAGCTCTAGAACCAAAGAACATGAGATCTGAACGAAATTCTTTGGGTCTCATCGGGTCCATAAGTTTCTGGTCAGTCATTTTTGTAAAATGATTTCATCATGTTATTTAAAAGGAATAAATCCTAAATAGATCGCTGATGGTTCGGAATTTTGAATAAATTGTATGAAATTAAATAAGTAAACCGATTGAAATACCAGCTATACCATTTATAATAATATAGATTTTTATTTTAAAATAAAGGACACTAATTTATTTTGGAATATAAATCAGAAAAATAGAATCCCTATTAAAATGGAGCGTGGCATTGTAAAAAATATATTGCTATTATTATTAGGGTGAATGCTGAAATCTGGATTGGACTCAATAAAAGGTTTCAGAAAAAATGT
The DNA here is from genome assembly GCA_021605075.1 of Caerostris darwini. Lineage (NCBI taxonomy): Eukaryota > Metazoa > Arthropoda > Arachnida > Araneae > Araneidae > Caerostris > Caerostris darwini. The sequence goes on from BPLQ01014123.1 coordinate 6,900, forward strand.
AATTATCCGAAAAGAATAAGCGACTGTTGTACCAATTGAAATAATTATAATAATAGTAATGAAAGAAAAATTGTTTAGAGTATATCAATGAATGCTTGATCCCGCACATAAAAATATTAAAGATTTAGATAGTAGTGTGAGGATGATGGAATGCTAAAGAGATAGCTCAGATCGATATAGAAAATATTATAATAGCAATTTGACCAAAATCTAAAACGGCATTTTTCTTCTTCTTTTATTTACATCTGCTTATCAATTAGCGGATATTCTTCCGTGAAGTGTGAAGATTCTGGAAATTACTAGAATAAGTTTTATAGACCAAGACGACAATATAATTCGAATTATCAAGTACACTCCAGCTGTTATTAATGTAGATACAGTGAGCCACAAAATTGAGTATACACTTCTAAAACTTTTAGACTTCTTCCAATTACAAATTAAATATTGATTTAAATAGATACATTTTTTTATCCTAGATACTTTAACCTCTGCTTTACCATCCTATAATAACACAATTCTATAGTTAACTTATTTATTACGAAAAAAGTTAAGCGATTCGAAGACATGCCACAAAATTGAGTATACACTTCTTATATTTGTAAATTATGCCACCCCTTTTTTGAGTTTCAAATTTTCTTTAAAGAGTTTCAGGAGTAGCTGCTGCTTATAACACGTGCTATTGTACTTCAACGCTATTAAATAGTATTTTTTCTCATTAAAAATCGTAAAATGAGCTCTCGTAGAGAAACTACTGAATTTGAGCGTTTATTGGTTGTAAAATGGTCGAAAGAGGGCAAATCTCTTCGAGAAATCGCTTCGTTGATTGGTGTAACTCATGGTTGTGTCCAAAAAATACTACAGAAGTATAAAAAACTGGATCTGTGGCCAATATTCCTGGAAGAGGACGTAAAGAAATACTGAGTACTACAGCGAAGAGGAAGATCATTCACTCAGTAAAGAAAGATCCGCGGGTGAGTGCCTCTAAACTAGCTTTATCGATGTCCTCTACAATCGGGAAAAAGATCTCAGTTGAAACAATTCGACGTACCCTTCACCAATATGGGTTTCATGGCCGTACACCAATACGAAAGCCACTCATCAAGTATGTGAATAGACAAAAGAGAGTGATTTTCGCCAAAGAACATCGTTTAAAGCCTATTTCTTTCTGGACCACTGTAATATTTTCTGATGAAAGTAAGTTTAATCTTTACAGAAGCGATGGACGATTTAAAATATGGAGAGAAGCTGGGAAAGCAATGGAACCTAAAAACACCATTAAGACAGTCAATTTCGGAGGTGGATCTGTCCTCGTTTAGGGTTGTATGTCGGCTGGAGGAGTTGGAGAGCTTGCTTTTATTGATGGTATTATGGACAAACATGTATATTTGGGGATTTTAAATAACTTGAAAAAAAGTGCCAGTAAGTTGGAGCTTGGGTCAAGCTTCATATTCCAGCAGGCCAACGACCCCAAGCATACAGCGAAGATAGTGTAGTTATACTTGCTGTACCATTGCAAGAAGCAATTACACACTCCAGCCCAGTCTCCAGACCAAAACGTCATCGAAAATTTGTGATCGAAATTAGAGAAAGCTGTACATGAGCACGAAATCACAAGCAAGGAAGTTCTCAAGAAGGTTCTGAGAGAAGAATGGGCTAACATTTCTGTTGAAACCACTAAAACACTAGTAGAATCTATGTCCAGAAGATTATAAGCTGTAATTCAAGCAAATGGTTTTGCAACAAAATATTAATTTGTACGTTAAAAGGAAATTAATAAAGGTGTATACTTATTTTTGTGGTAGTGTTTTTCCTCTCGTCTCAGATCTTTTATGTTTTTCGTAAAAAATAAATAAACGTAACAATTTTATAAGTATAGTACGGTAAAGCATAGACTAAAGTATATAAGGTAAAAAAATCAATCATCTTAAAGCAATATTTAATTTGTAATTGCAAAAGTCTAAGTTTCTAAGGTGTATATTCAATTTTGTGGCCCACTGTAAGTGTACTAAAGCTGAAATAGGAGCAGCTGTAGCAGCACGTAATCATGCCGAATAAAGGAAACTGGGATCTTTTGGGAGAAACTACTAGAATAAGGAGAATTAATACTAATTTGGAACATTTTCATTTACATTGAAATTTCAGTTACACGATATAGCCATAAAAACGAGAGACAAGTAAATTATAATATCTCCTAATTGTTTAGAAAAGATAGTGATGATTGACTCGGATCTGCGGATGATGATTTTGGTAATAAATTACTAAAATATAAGAAGTTAAAAAAACTAAACCATCTCATTCTAATAAAATAAAAATGATAATATTTATTTAGAAAGAAAATCGATTATGTTCTGAATTTGAAACACAAAAACAACACAAATCTATGTACAAATAATAAAATTAACCTTGAAATAAATATAAACATAAATAGAAATGGTACCGAAATTCAAACAATATATCGGGAATATTGATTAAGAAAATAATGAATAATAAAAGAGTGATGGAAATAGCAGTTTAAAAAACACACAAAGCAATGGATAATGAAAATATAGTAATAATTATTCTTTAGAATAAAATATTAGAATTTTGACTCCGGCGTTATTAATTAATTAAATATATAAAATATACTTATATCTAATTTTGATGATAACAGAATAATCGGAAATAAATTAATTTGGCGATAATTTAGTATTAGGAATGTTATGAACAGTATTAACAAATAACGCAATGGAAAAAATAGATGGCTATGACAGAAATAATAATAAATGGAATTATTACTACAAAATTAAGGATAATTAAACATATTATTATGGTGATTTCTCTAGTTAAATTAATAGAAGGTAGGAGAAAATGTTTTTCGCGATCAATAAAACAAGAAATTAATGTCAGGAAAAGAATTAACTAATTCTTAATTGCTCGGAATTTTTATTATCATGTGGCTAATGGGTTTAGCTGGCTCTATAAATCAGAAAGTTCTTAAGCGATTCCTACCATATCCTTCTATTCATCATATGAGTTGAATGTTAATTGTAATGTATCATGAAGAAATGCATCGAATATGGTATTTATTTATAGAATAATAGTCATGGGAATTATATATACAATAAAAAATAATCTTTCGGAACTTTGAGGAATATTATAATAAATGGGGATTTGTATTGGTATATTAAGGGATATAACCTCTTTTTTCTTAAAATGATGAGTTTTGCATATAATTATGATATCTACTGGTGCTCGGTACCACAGGTTTCGGGTTCGAATCCCGGCAGTGCTATGGATGTTTGTAGTGGTTCGAAATCCACTTTAAACCGTAGGTCCTGGTCTAATAGAATCATAAATCTAATAGATCATAGCTTATCTTGAAGCTACACATACCCCCTTGGGTAGTGATAAATGAGTAACTTTTGCCTATGGCATAAAGATTACTTTAACTGTATTGCCAGCTGCATTAGAAACAACACCATTCGGTTAGTATATTTTGGGGAATATAATAGGAAGAAATGAATAATAATGAATGAAATAGTAAGAAATGAAATAGTAAGGTGAAATTGTTTTAACCTTGCAATCCAAAATAATCCAAAGATGAAATGATGGTGACCACAGGTTTCAGGTTCGAATCCCGGTGGTGCCATGGATGTTTGCAGTGGTTCGGAATCCACTTTAACTTAACACTAAAAATAATAGGATGGTATATTCTATTTTTTGTTAGGGATAAAAATATTTTCAATAATTTGTGTGACAATTACATAGAATATTAAGATATATATTCGCTTTTTTTTTCTAATGCAGCTGGCAAACACAGACAGCTTGTTCTTAGATGCCTTAAGACAAGTGCTGCACAGACGTACTGACTTTGCATTACCCAGGGGGCGCGTGTCACTTGAAGATAAGCCACGGACGCGGAGTAACAATGACCCTGCAACGCTCTACGATCCTATTAGACCGAGACCTACTTTTTAAAGTGGATTTCGAACTACTACAAACAACCATGGCACCGCCGGGACTCGAACCCGAAACCTGTAGTACCGAGCGCCAGAGCGCTAGCCACTCGGCCATTCAGGCCCCTAAAAGTGTGCATATTATTATTATTTTCAATATTGTAATTCTGCAATGGACGCGTTAAAAATAAAACTGAAATATAATTGGTAAAAAAAAAAAGTTCAAAAAAGGCAGGCGAAAGCAATGAGAATCGCAAATATATATTTTTTTTTGTAGTTTAGCTGTCAATTAGAATAGCAAAATAACACTTGAATTTCACAAATTAACAAAAAATATATAATAATAATTAAAGTCATTAAGGATCTGCAACAATAGGACAGAAAAAAAGGATGCATTCCGTGGGAAAACCACAAGGACATTTTCTTGGAAACCCCCCTCCCCTCCCCCTGCGGTGAGAAAAGAAGGCACAGGCAAGGGAAAAGACCAAGGTCTGTTTGAAAACGGTTTGCCCTGGAGGACTTTCAGCGGGATTAAATTAGACGTGCCACAGAGAGTGCTGTTTGCGTTGATTTGTTTGGAAAACATTGGATAGAATTCGGATTAACAGTTTAATTTATAAATTTC
>BPLQ01014125.1:0-90752 GCA_021605075.1 Caerostris darwini
TCATGAGTTATTTTGCAGCTATTTCTATTTATATAACGAGTGATATTGTTATAGCTTACTTTTGATATTCTAACGTGTGCTCTCGAAGCAATTTAAATGTTAAAGCCAATCCTTTAATTTAACCAAGTCTCACCTAACCGTATTATATACTTTTACACATGCTTTTAGACAGCACTGTTTGATATTTCAAAGTTTATATTAACAATGAAATATACATGTGGATCAAGATCATGTTGAGTTTTATTAAGGGATTGCTTGAAATATAAAAATTGTCACTCCTGTTAGTGGGATTACATCCTTTAAGTAAAAACTTTATACCATTCTATAGTAGTTTGTAAGTAAGATATAACGGAATAATACAGATGTTATCATTCTTTTGGTAAGATCATCTTTCATTAACACTTGATAACATGAGAACAAATATTAAGATCTTCTTAATCAATTAAAATAATAATTAGTAGCAATTAAAATATTTATTAAACAATAATTGTTATATATTTATAAAATATTTATTATATAATAATTATCGACAATTAAAATAGTAAATAATAATTAGCGTTATTGATATTTATGATTTATTAATTAAAAGTTTTAGATTATTTAATTACACGTATATTTTAAATATGATGGATATTAATGATTTATTTCTTTCAATTATTTTCAAAATTTAGCTGGAATACTTTGTATCAAATATATCTTTATTTTAATTAATTATATTTTAAGTTAAATATTATTATTTTATACTTTCTTTTATTTCTTCGTTTTTTTTTAATGTTTATAATATTGCACGCAAGCTATTTTATTTATAATAAATAAATTAATAATAAGTATTTTTAATAATAATTTTAAGATTTTTTTAATTTATAATTTAATAATTTTAATATTTTACTCCGCTTTTTTTATTTATAAATAAATCAATTATAAATATTTTTGATAATTCAATAATAATTTTAATATTTTGCTCACGCTTTTTTATTTATAATAAATGAATTAATAATACATATTTGTAGTAATATAACAATAATAATTAAAATAGTTTTAATTTTATATTAATAGTTAATAAAAATTTCTACTAATAAATAATTGAAAAACTTTGTTGACTACGTTGGTTTTTGAATAGATACTATAAATTGAATAAGATTACTCATTAATACATAGAATCCTTTTATGAGATACTTTAAAACAACACCAATCGATACATTCTACATATTAGCTAAACACTCCAAACATATTGGCAAATTCCTCTAAATTATCTAACACGAGCAGATAATCCTAATCAAAACCTGCCAATAAAAAAAAAACTTTACCAAAAAGTATTTTACTGATAAACCGCCTTGTCTAGGCCCATCAACGGAGCCCAAAGTTCTGTCTGAAACTAATAAAAATATAAATAACGACATGCAACCCATGGTGCAGTTAACTTGGGCGCCTGGGGATCTTTACGTGGATTTAGAACTAATTCTGTAAGGCCATTTACCACATTATACTAAATCCTTCTTGCTATTATCAGGATTTCTCCTAAGTCCCACCATTTGCTTCAGGGTATTATGCTATGATACGGGTGGTAAAAAACGATTGATGTACGGTATGTGTCCTCAGAACTCTCGTTGGTGGTCCCTGAGCAATTTTGGTTTTTGGATATGGTATAACTTGTTATACTGTAGTGTAATAATTCAATGATTGTCATTTGCCATACCTTTTAACTTGGAAAAAGCATTTTTTTTTAGCTTTATAAAAGTTATCTCAGAATTTTGCATAAATGACTATTTTGCTATTTGCTGTTTTGCTAATGACTATTTTTTGACTTTTTTGCTATTTTTTTAAAAAAAATAAATTGGTAAAAATTTGAAATACAATAGAAGATCTTTTAATTATAAATGTTTTGTGGACCAATTTTTATTTATATTCATAATCTCGTCTTTCGTTATCTTTGCGCTTGTTATCTAATTGAATCATTGTAACATGTTGCTAAATCTGCCATTAAAATTTGTCAGTTTTTGGCAAACTCAACAATGTAAACTAATGCTTTAGTTTTTTGCATTACTTCTAATGCGAAAACTAAGCCATTATGCCAAAGTTAATTAATTGGTATTTACCATTCCTGCATTTTTTAACAATTTTTTTCTTTCTTTATGAAGATTTTTCTCCTTTTTCTATTCAACAATAAATGGTTATTAATTAATAATTATATTTCATAGTGTATAAACTAACTTAAGTGGTATTAAAAATTTAAGAATCTTACTCAAAATGCCAGCCTACTGGTGTCTAAACCATTGAACTTTTGACATTTAAATATATAGTTGATTCTGCGTTACATAGCGTGTTACAAAGGAGTCTGCTTTATTACATCTACGTTGTGCCACCACAATCAAAAGCGAACACCCATAAAAGTTAAATTTTCTTTCTAGATTTCAACAGAAGAACAGAACAGCCCATGATTTTAATGAGCCAATTATCAGCAAATACATTGAAAATTTCCATTCGATATCATTTTCAGATTTCGAGAGAAGATTTAATTAATTTCTTGTAAATTCCAAAGTAATATTTGCCGAGAATTTTATGTAATTGAATAAAAAAGGAGGAAATCAAATGACTTGGTATATCGAAATACTTATTGCAAATACTATAATAAAAGAAATGCAGTATATATAGATAGACAGATATATTATTAATCTATTACATAGATCTTTATTTATGATTCATATTCAGATACGTAATTAAATTTAGTATGTTATTTTTTTATTATTTTTGCATGTGTGATGATTTTTTTGTGATGCTAAGAATGTTTTTTTTTTTTTTAGAGCTCGGTCATTAAAAGTCCATTTGCTTTCTTTTTAACCGTGGTTTTATGTTTAAGTTAATACAAAAACCATGTATTAATTTAAAATACGCAAATATTTCATTAGCGGGAGATATGTTAAGGAGCTTTTGTGATATCATTTAATTTCCACCGAACCAGCTCAACTACTTAAATTTGGTTTTTTTGAGTTGAATGGGGAAAAAAATCAATATTTTAACTCGCAGTTAAAATTATTTAGAACTTATTCACTATTTAAGTTGTTTATTCATTTCATTAAAGATGTTTTTAAATAATCATTTAAGACAATATTTATATGAGTACTTTTATGCATGTTATATACAGTTTTTAATGAAATTGTTGTTGTTGTTTTCAAATACCTAGTATTTATAACTAAGATCATTTACCACTATAAATGCAGGAATGTATAAAATTCATCCTTACCTAAAATGCAACAAAAAATGTTGCCACGCACCTCATTCGCAACGAAAATCCCTAAGATGTTTGTACCACTTCTTCCTTCCTCAACCCCCAACCGAAGGGCTTTCTGGCGCACCTATCTCTGACATAAACTTCTTCTTAATTGCCTCAACAGCCCCATGGAGGGCCAAAACCATCTGCCTACTGGCAGATTTCGAGATAGGAGATGCTTTCTTTATGGATTATTTTTTAATAGAGTTGTCAGCTTTACACCCAACCCTCTACAATCATATTGTACTGCTATCTACGATTTAAAGTTAGCCAACGGCCGTACCATGCTGAATAAACCGGTTCTCGCTAGATCACCGAAGTTAAGCATCATTGGGCGCGGTCAGTACTTGGGTGGGTGACCACCTGGGAACACCGCGTGCCGTTGGCAAATTTGGGACCTGAATGGCCGAGTGTCTAGCGCTCTGGCGCTCGGTGCCACAGGTTTCGGGTTCGAATCCCGGTGGTGCCATGGATGTTTGTAGTGGTTCGGAATCCACTTTAAGCCGGAGGTCCCGGTCTTCTATGACTGTAAGAGCGTCACGGAGCAAAAGTCAGGCTTCTACCTACTGGTGCTCCATCACAACAGAAGCTGCTTCCTTCCCCTTCAATCATGAGTCCATATGGGCTTGTGGGCTTGGCCAGCCAAGTGGGATAAGAAACAACAACAAAACAAACACGATTTAAAGTAAATCTCCGAACCACTACAAACATCCATGACATCCATACATTTCAAACTTCTATGTCGTAACTCGAATCCAAAACCTTTGGCACCGAGCGCCAGAGTGCTAGTCACTCGCCCATTTTTTAAAATGCATCTAATAATTTATAATTAGTTTCTTCGCATAAATTTCACCACTGTACTTCCTGAAACAAATACAAGAAAAAAAAATATGATACCCTTCACACACTCTCAAATCTTCTCCACATTATCAAAAAAACCATTACAATCGATTAATCTACTCCACCTTATTCCTACTACACCAATAATTTACCAAACACCGATCCCAGAACTAAATTTCTTCATACACGTACCCTTAAGTTCATGAAATCGGGACATTTGCTTCCTACAATATTTTGTCTTTTGCAATTTAATCAATTTTAAAATACATTTAATAATTTTAAATATCGGTTTTAGTTTTTTCGCATAAATTTCATTCTTTTTGGAAGTATGTTTCAATAAGTACAGAAAACAATATCTAATTCCTTTCAAACATTCTCAAATCCTCTCCACATTATCAAAACCTGCATCACATTTCACATCGTTTAGTCTACTCCACCTTATTCCTACCACACCAATAATTTACCAAACATTCATCCCAGAACTAAAAATCTTCCTACACATATCCTTAAGTTCATGAAACCTGGACATTTACTTACATTTAATCTTCTAGTTTTGCATCAATCAATTTTAAAATGCATTTAATAATTTATAATTAGTTAATAAACTAATTATGCAAAAGCTTCAATACAATTGCTTCAAAAAGTACAAAAAACAAAAATATCTAATTCCCTTCAAACATTCTGAAATCCTCTCCACATACATTGCATTTCGCATCGATTAATCTACTCCACCTTATTCCTACCACACCAATAATTTACCAAACACCGAATCCCAGAACTGAAAACCTTTCCAACGCGTGCTCTCTTAAGTGCATGAAACCTGGGCATTTGGTTCCAACAATCTCCCGCCTCTTGCAATTTAGCCAATTCCTTCCTTTCTTGTTCTTCCTTTCCACTTTCTTTTTTTACTCTACCTTTCTTTTCTTTCTTCCTCTTGTGTTATGTAGCATTTTCTGGTCATTATGGGTTTTTTTTTTTTTTGGTATTTTTATGAGTCACTTCCCTTTCCGTTACTGGTCGCAGTCCATCTTGAGAACTGGAAGGAAGATACGGTTACGGCGTTGTCCTGGTCTTGTAATAAGGGCACGCGACGAGATGATGTCCAGATGGGTCATCTGCTATCTGACACGACAGTTCCCACACACCCTTTATGGAGTGTTGGTGAAATAAGAGGGGGCATCTCCGTATTTTTTATTATTTATGCCTTTGTTTATTTGTTTTGCCCAACTTTTGGTGGGCTTTTCTTTGGTGAGGTTGACGACTTCTTTGAGTTTTATTTTTTCTTATGTGTTCATATACATATCTATATATATTTACGTTTTAGATATCTTTAATTGAGCCTTTTTATTAATATCTTATAGATTGCAGGAATAACTTTTATTTTCTAATGGGGGAAATTAGGCAAAATCCTAATCTAGGCCACATTTTTAGCTAGGGAGATATTAAAATTTTGCAAAACAAATGAATGAGGTTGCTATATTTTGTGAATCATCGCTGATTCAACGACATGGATAAACAGATTCACTAAGGCGGGGAACCATCATATTCATAATGGGTCAGGCTTCGGGTGTTAGGGAGGTTGGTCGCACACAGATTCTACTCTATATGTGAATGATTTATACCACTTTATATACATCTTAAATGGCGCAATAGCCCCATGGTGCTTCAAACCTGAGATGTTTTTTTCTTTTAAGAGGTAGGGTTGTTAGTCACCCACTCTTTCATATTAGAACCTAAGGATTAAAATAGGTTCTGAACCACTACAAACATCCATGCCACCGTCGAGACTCGTTCCCTGTGATACCGAGCTCCAAAGCGCTAGTCATTCGGCCATCAGACCCCATATCATATACTACTAGTATAAAAATTTTTCCAGAATGAATTACTGTTTCCATATCTAATGTAGACATAAAAAAATTTTGATTTAATTTTTTTCTTTTGAAAAATTCTGTGCTATTTCATAAACCAAAATACATAAAAATTAATGAAATATTTAATCTTTTACCTAATCCACGAAACAGAATATCAAAATTCCGCATCTTAATCAGACGAATAGATTAAATCCTTCTCAACGCAACCGAAATCCACCCCCATGTCTAGCGCGAAATCTCAACAATGCCGGCATCCAACCTGTATCGGAGAAGACACAAATTTATCTACCTTGTTACTCTCAACTCTCTCCGAAGTCCTTTTCAGAGCCGAACCTCATTAACAGTCGCTGTCCTGCATCAAAGAGCACACATTTCAAAGAATATCGCCAACTCAAAAGAGGTCTGCTCTGTTTGCTGCTAGTGTCTGGTGTTCGGCAGGGATATTTAGTCTCTGTAAAGGGAAGATTCGGTTTTCTTTGCTGGCTTTCTGCAGGGAAATTAAGATGCTACTTTTGTTGTGGGAAAAGTTCAAATATGGAAGGAGATCAAAAGAAACTGCGAACTTCCTTTTTCTGTTTTTGATTTTCGTGCGTATTAATTATTGTATGAATGGAATGAACATTTATCTTATTTTTATTTTTATTTACATTTATATATCCTCTTTGAAACGTAAATTAATGTTTTTTTTTTATTCATTTCTTGGATTTTCCTACTTAAAACAAATGCTGTTTTCAAACGCTGTATTAGTCAGTCTGCATTAAATCTGCAGATATTTAGCAGATTCAGAGTTGCCTAACGTGCACCAAGTTAGTATTACTGTACTTTTTCCACAATTTGCAAACTTAATGTTTAATTCTACAACAATGAATTCATATTTCTCAAGGAAAATGCAGACTGGTTTGGTTTGTCGCACTACGGTCATTTTGTGCACACTAGGCTAATTAGACAGAGGCCTGTAGTTTAAAGTGGATTCCGAACCACTCACAAACATCCATGCCATCGGCAGGTTTTGAACCTGGAGCCTATGGTACCAAAGCCAGTGCGCTAGGCAATTGGCCATCAGGCCGCTTCTTTTTGAAGGGAAAAGGTTAAAAATGTCATACCCTACAGTCATATTATCGAAACTTTACCTTTATAGTCATATTAGATCGGAATCTTTAAATTAAAGGGAATTGCACACCACTGGAAACATCCATGGCTCCGGCGGAAATCGAACCGTGTGGTACAGTGCTCCAGAGAGCTAGCCACTCGTCCATCAGGCACCATACTATTAATTAAAAATTTTCCTTATTGTTTCCATGAAGACATAAAAATTTTTTGATGGAGTTTTCTGTTTCTGAAAAAATTGTGTACTATTTCATGTGTCTAAAATACATTTAAAAAAAATAAAGGGTTTATTCTTTTAAACTTTTACTTCAACAAGCAATGACAATCCTCCACAAAACTGAATATTAAAATTCCACCCCGCATCTGAATCAGATGAATAGATTAAATCCTTCTTAACGAAACCGAAATCCACCCCCATGTCTATCACGGGATCTCAACAATGCCGGCATCCAACCTGTATGGGAGAAGACACATATTTATCTACCTTGTTACTTTCGACTCTCTCCGAAGTCCTTTCCAGAGCCCGACCTCATTAACAGTCGCTGTCCTGCATCAAAGAGCGCACATTTCAAAGAATATCGCCAACTCAAAAGATTTCTGCTCTGTCTGATGCTGGTGCCTGGCGTTCGGTAGGGATATTTAGTCTCTGTAAAAGGGAAGATTCGGTTTTCTTTGGTGGGTTTCTGCGGCTAAATTAAGATGCTATTTTTGTTGAGGGAAAATAAAATGGGAAAAGTTCAAATATGGAAAGAGATCAAAAGAAACTGCGAATTTCCTTTTTCTGCTTTTGATTTTGGTGCGTATTAATTACTTTATGATTGAAATGAACATTACCTTATATTTCTTTTTATTTACATATATATATCATCTTGGAAACGTAAATTAATGTTTTTTTTATTTATTTCTTGGGTTTCACTTCTTAAATCAAATGCTGTTTTCAAATTCTGTACTAATCAGTGCCCGCTGTATGTGGCAGATACATAGCAGATTCAGAGTTGCCTAAGGTGCATCAAGGCGGTATTGTTGAATTTTTCCCACAAATTTGCGACAATTTTCAGTTCTACAACAATGAATTCATATTTTTCATGAACATTATCTTATATTTCTTTTTATTTATTTACATTTATATATCATCTTGGAAATGTACAATGTTTTTTTTTTTTTCCTTTCTTTGATTTCCTTTCTTAAATCAAATGATGTTTTCAAATTCTGTACTAATCAGTCTCCGCTGTATGAAGCAGATATGTAGCATATTCACAGTTGCCTAAGGTGCACCCGGGCAGTATTGTTGCAATTTTCCCACAATTTGCAGTTCTACAACAATGAAATCATATTTCTAAAGGAAAATGATGAGGATTAATAATTTGATGCAATTTGTCAAATTATTTGATTATGTAGTTCTTTAATTTGGAGTAAAATTGTATATTCTTTTGGTTAAGTTGGGTGTTCACTTCCATACACATAATGAACCTTAAGCTTGTAATATCAATGGCCAGAGCGCTAGCCAATTGGACATCGTGCTATTTAGCAGACATTTCTGGCCCAACAATGCGTCTATACTTTCTGAATAAATACAGAATGAAACCTATAGCTTAAGTTTAGTTACACAATAGTTTATTATAGAAAATTATTATATTGGTTTTTAATTTTTTAAACTGTGATTTTAATATTAAAGTAATTTGCAAATCTCAAATTTTCTCGATTAAAATAATATCAATCTTTATAATATTAATCCAATACCACATATATAATATAGTATTAGATTAATATAAATAATATTAATCTAATACCTCTATAATAATCTAATTAGATTAATATAAATAATATTAATCTAATACCACATTATCTAGAAATGTATAACAAAAAATTTGAATTTAATTAAAATTGAACAATTCTTATCATAATTAAATTGTTAAGGAAATTATTATTTCATTAAAAATATATTTACTAAATTAAGGATTTTCTATAATATTAATACTATAAGAGATTTCTATAAATATAATTAATATATTGATAGAAAATTATCAAATTGATTTAATTTTTAAACTGGGGTTTTAATTTTTGAATAATTTCCAAAACTTAAATTTTCTCGTTTATTAAATATATAAATAATATTAATTTAATACCACATTATTTAGAAATTACGAATTTAATTACACTTGAACAATTCTTTATCGTTATTAAATTTTAATAAAAATATAAAAAATATCCATTAATTAAAATTTATAAAATAAATAAAAAAATAATAATTAATAAATTCATTTATTTAATTTAACTCATTACAAAAATTATTCATTTCCTTAAAAATATATTTACTAAATTAAAGATTAAGGATTTTATATAATATTAAAACTATAAGGATTTTCTGTAAATATAGTTAACATATTTATAGAAAATTATCAAAATTTTTTAATTTTTAAACTGTGGTTTTAATTTTGAAGTAATTTCCAAAACTCAAATTTTCTTGTTTATTAAATACATAAATAATATTAATTCAATACTACATTATTTAAAATTTTTGTCAAAAAATACAATTTTAATTACACTTGAACAATTCTTATCGTAATTAAATTTCAATAAAATATTCTTTTAATACAATATACTTACTAAATTAAGGATTCAAGATTTTCTATAAATATAAGTTAATATATTTATAGAAAATTAGCAAATTGGTTTAATATTTAAACTGTGGTTTTAATTTTTAAATAATTTCCAAATTCCTCGTTTATTTATTACCTAAACAATAATTAATTCAATACCACATTAATTAGAAATTTATGACAAAAAATAAGAATTTAATTACAATTCTTACCTTAATTAAAGTTTAATAAAATTATCATGTCATTAAAAATATATTTACTAATATATGAATTCTTTTTTAAAGACTAGAACTAATAAATCTTAGGCACAAAATCTTTCCATTTGAATTAATTCGGAACACACAAATTTTCGAGTATGGAGAAAGGAATTCTTTGAAGAATAATTAAACAGTTTTCGAAGGTAATCTCTGAAATTCTCATTTAACAATGAAATCTTCAATTAAGCAATTATTTGCTAAATTAAAACACAATTGACAACGATTTCTACATAATGAATCATTAACTGCTTTTAAGACCGGGAAATGCCATACTGGGAGTAATAATGGATTGCGAAAAAGGTTCTGCGATATGTCACTGCTGCAATAATGCTCAATTTGTGTTATTTTTTTTAGAAATTTGTAAAAGCACAATTTATATTTTTATTTAACATTTGAAATTTAAATAAGGCTTTATTTTTTAATGTTATCTTTATATATAATTAAATAGATGTGAACTAATGTTGTTCGGTCATAGAAAAAGGTGTTTTTAGTTATGATAAATTTTATTAAGAAAAAATATCTGTGCAATAAACGTTTAAAATTTAAATTTCCATTTAATTCCATTAATTTAACTTACCATTTCCCCTTAAATAATATAAAATAGAGACATAAAGCAATTAACCTAATCAAAGATTTTATTTTCTCATCTTTAACCTTTAAATGTTTATTTTCAAGAATACCCGAAGTGTTAATTCGAAATATAAAGTGAAAACTAATACTGCAAAAGTTCTGTATAAATTTGTTGAGTAATTTAACAAATGGTGCCAGGTCAGAAATGGTTAAAAGCTGGCGCCATCTAGCGGCGTAAAAATCTGGTGGCAATAAAAAAATAAGGTTTTCATTTGATTATAGAATATTCAATTAAAATATTTCAATAAATTTTAGCTACGAATTCTTTGAACAGAATATCAAATTCGTGGAAAAATTGAGTTTCTAAGTGGTATACCATTTGTTACAGGTTTGGTTTGTCACTCTACGGTCATTTTGTGCACCCTTTAGGTTAATTAGACTGGAATCTATGATTTAACGTGATAACGAACCACTAACATCCATGCCACCGCCATGATACAAACCTGAAGCCTATGGTACCAAAGACCACAGGCTTCAGGTTTGTATCACGGCTAGCCAATTGGCCATCAGGCAGCTTTTATATTACAGAAATGTCAAGGAAGTACACTCATCTGATCTGTTATTTTTTATATTTGATAGTATTATAAAATTATGAATGTTATTCTTCTAAAACGTTAAAATATACTGGCCCCTGAAAATTGCAGGAAATGAAATTATTTTTCTATATCATGGTGGATTATATAAAAATTATATCCATCACCTTACAGCAATTTTCATAACTGGATCAACGCATCCCAGGTGCTATTAATTGCATAGTTCCCCATATGATTGCCACAACATGGCACGGAATTGTGTATCATTTGAACATACAGCAACCAAAATATCATCATCATAACCATCAGTGACGAAACAGCTCCCTGGTGGGCCAACGCCGTCTGCATACTGGCAGATTTCGAGACAGGAGATGTTTAAAGTGGACCACTACTAACATTCAGGGCACCGTCAGAACCATCTCAAAACCAGAATGCTAGTTTTAGCTACATTGTATGTTATTATTGACATTTTATTTCTATTTTTCTAGTTTATTTTATTTGCAATAATTAAAGAGTTTTTGAGGATTAACAATTTACAATATAGTATAGTTATCTATGTATTCCAGATATTTAATACTTCACTTAAAATTATTTCAATATACAGAAATACGTGAAATACAGAAGACGTAAAATCCCAATCGAATGAAAAAAAAAAATCGCTGGACCACTGAAAACATACAAGTTGACTTACAACTCTTATTGTAACGTACCATTACAAACTTCTTATAATTGCATGTCTGAAAACTGAAAGCTAGTAATTTTAAACATACTAGTTTGGGTTAGTTAAAAATTGACTGGGGTAGTTTCTTTTATTATAAAAGTATCTCTTGGATTGAAAAAACAATTTAATATATTTAAGCATTTTTGCAAGTTTTTTTTAACAATTAATATATGACCGAAACAAACTGTTAACCCAACCTAAAAGAGAACTGCTAAATTGTTCAAATATCCAACCATCATTATTTTTTATTAATTCTATTATTTTTTAGTGTATTTTTTTTTAAATTTTATTTTGCTGCAGCATTAAAAACTTTTTCTAATTTCCTGTTTTTGAAAACAAAAAGCCCATAATTTAAACCACACAGGAAGGGGTCAGCTAAAAATTTATTGCAGTAATTTTTCATAAAATTAATTCCTGGATCTCAACACCCTTAGGGACGTATCTTCTTTAGATGGGTAAAAATGTCTCCCCCTCCCTGATTGACCCAGTGATTTTTACCTTCATTTTTTTTATTTTTTATTTTTGTAAAGGAGTCTCGAAATTAATTGACTTTATTGACTAATTACTTTTTTGCTTTTTAGAAAATTTTTTGGCGCAGCTTAGCCAAAGCTGGCCATTGTGCCACAAAAAGTACAACTAACCAACCTGGATTCGTAAACAACTTAATATATTTACACTTATTTACAAGTTCGAAAATTTTTCTTCAAGCAATTATATTATGATATAAATGGCTCCATTTTGCATGCCATAAATGGCTCCATTTTGCATGCCATAAATGGCTCCATTTTGCATGCCATAAATGGCCACATTTTTGTATACCGATACGTTCCCGGCCTACAGATTTATACCGATTCCCGGCCTACAGATTTATCGTACCGATTTCCGGCCTACAGATTTATCGTACCGATTCATGACCTGACCCTGAAAACATTCCATTCGAATCGACTTGTCGGGTTTTGAACCAAACGAACCACTAAGCTCTCCTTGTTTTATTAAAATGAAAATATGTATGTACTATATAAAGATAATCAAGGAGGTCTGATCGCACTGTGGCGCTCTGTACCACAGGGCTCGGGTTCGAGTTCCAGCGGTGCCATGGATGTTTGTAGTGGTTCGGAATTCGCTTTAAACCATAGGTCCCGGTCTAGCATGATCGTAGAGCGTTGTGGGAGTATTATTACTCCGCGTCTGTATCTTGTCTTCAAGCTACACAGCACCTCCTGGTCAGTACTAAGTGAGTAACGTCGGTGCAGCGCTTGCCCTAAGGCATCAAAGACAACAGTCTAAGTGTTTGCCAGCTGCATTAGGAACAAGTAATATAAAGAAAAAAATTTTAAGTCGATTCCTACCGTTTTTTACTATATTGCAGAAAAGTCTTTTACAAATAAAAGTTGAAATTTTGCTTTTACATCTGGCAACATCTATTATTAGATATATGCAACTTAAATTTAAAAAAAACTAAAATTAATTAAATTTATTGAATTAATTAATATTTGAAAAAACTGTATTAACATCCAGTTTCATCCGCTACAAGTTAAAAAAAAAATGTATTTGAACTTGAGTGGATGAATAAAAAGTATTGTATGAACGATTGAAAATTTGAACAAGATATATATATATAGGGAGAGTGTGAGCTAATAGAAGGAGTTGAAAAAACAAAGATAATCATTGATAAGAACTAAAATTTGGTTTTAAGGACATTAAAAATTTCAATTTGTTGACGATCCCCTAAAGAGCTTTCGGACATTTCACCTTGGATGTGTGGAGATCTGCCGCGTTTCGGATCATCTCGTAATTGTAGGCCAATCCGAATAGGTACTGGGGGTTGAGAGGATGGAGGGGGGGGCTCTCGAATCTACTCTTTATTTTCTGGGTTTTTCTTTCTTATTTTTTGTCCGCATGTTACAGAATTGCATTTCCTTATACCTTTCCTTTTTACCACCAAATAGAACGTTGTAGTTACCTCACCTTGGTTCCAGGTACAGGCATGTACGGGTACAGATGAGAAATAGAATCCCTGTTCTAAACTAATTCGTTTTTTTCTTTTTGTTCTTTTTTTCCTCTTCAGTTCTTATGGAAGAACTGAAATGCGAGCATTAAGAAAGTCATTATTTTCATTTGCTGGTTAGTGGTAATAAAATAAAAAATAAAAAGAAATAATATGGAAAGAAAATCATTACCTCTTCATTCTATTAATATGATTCGATATAGGCGAGGATTTAGAGGGATATTTTCTGCTACTGTATAAGATTCTGGTGATATAATTTTTTTCCTTACGTGGCAAAGCATAAAAAGCTGAATAGTGTCATGTTAAAAAATAAATCGTAAACGCTGGAATGTGTGCTTTGGAAGCTTTTATTACACAAGGAAATAGAAATCTCGTCACCTACAGTAATATTACAGAACCGTAAGAAAAGGTGGTTTTTATTGAACTATAATGATTCTCTTATGGGAAGATATATGAAATGTAATTTTACCCAGCATAAATGAATTTTTTGATTTTTGTAAATACGTATTGTTTACAATTTTTTCCACTGATAATGTAGTTTGGTTCGAAACTGAAGTCTGATTTGAAGATATCTTCCGTAAATTTGTAGGGCGGAAAGTCCTTTTCAGCCAGATTAGTTATTATATTTTTGCTTTTCACTCTAAGGTCATTTTTTGCACATTTTGGGCTAATTAGATCGGGACCTGCAGTTTAGCGGGCATTCTGAACCACTGACAAACATCTGCGCCACCACAAGGATTCGAACCTAAAGCCCGCGGTACCAACGGTCAGAAGACTAGCCAATTAGCCATCAGGCCGCAAACTGGAGGGAAGGGGGAGTTGAAAGTTATATAAATTGATTCCAAAGCATTTTGGATATTTTTTAGGACAGATAGTTAATTAATTTTATTATGTTTACATTAATATTTTGATATGTCCAATGATTGACATTATAAATCTGTGGGCCAGAATGTTCCGTTTGATTCAGGGAAGAGGATGTGCATCACCAGATGTTACCACTGGTCATGTACATTGATAATTGCGGTGCCCCATTGTGGGTGCAGCTGATGCATCCTGAATAATGCTGGATCTGCTAATCTCTAATCGATCTAGTGGCGAATGACTCTCAAACAGTGTATCCGACATTCGAATACAGTGATAGAAATTAGAATTAATAGAAATATGATATTTAATTTCTGGAAAAAGATTGTATTGATAATTTGTGGCTTAAAGGAATCAAAAGTTTTGACTTTATCTATGAAACCTACATATAAGTTTTTACGATTACCAGATTGCTTCCAGTAGAATTATTACAATGGGTATTTTAAAATAACCCTAATATTCCCTTTTAAATTACTTAATATCGTAAGTACTTCATATACATTTAAAAAATATTACTTTGAAAAATACCATTTTCTAAGAACTGAAATTTTAGATGCAAATGCACATACACAAAAATGTTTGAAACAATGCGCTGTAAAAATCTTAAAACTTTGAATAAAACAGGATAACTATTTCACATGAAACCAAAAGTTGCTGCATAAGAGTATAATTAATCTTGGGGGGTAATTTAATTTCACTTTAGATGCAAGCTATAAACTTTAAATTATGATCCATCACCCATTCATTAATTTGAATAAACGGAAGCTGATTGTAAAGATGCAGAGCTAACTTTGATTAAGTGTTTCCGCCTTTAATCGCATTAGAAATTAGCCATTTTGCAATTATAGTATCACTATTAAGTAGGATTTCATAAACAGACTATTTCCTATAAAATATTAATATGGTATTCTATGTTTTCAAACTGCGGTGAACTTTGAGTTTGATTCCCATTGGTGGTTTGCTTTATAATGCTGCCCTAATTTACAATTCCGTAATTATAATTATTCTAATTTATAATTTATTTCGACTCGTGGCTCAATGACAACATGCGCAGATGGTGAGCATTAGGGTTGAGGTCTAATATGCTGGTGGCTTTGTTGTAGACACTGTTTCAAAAGACGAGGAGACTCGATAACGTTTGTAATGTTGAACATATTGCTTCATTAGTCAGACTACCTGGTAGGAGTTTTCTGGGTTTTCTCCCATACAATAAACAAATACGGAGATGTTCCCACTGAAATCCCCCAGGAAGATACTGCCCTCCTTCTTTAGCGTCACGGAGGAAAACCTGACTTCTACCTACGGATGCTCCATTGCAACAGAAGTCCCCCCCTTTCTCTCCTTCTATAAAACCACACAGGTTCTTGGACTTGGTCCAGATGTTGCTGTCGACCACGTGGGATAAGAAACAACAAAAAACAAACTTAAATCAATATAAATTTAAGATTCCGTACATTTGTGTGAATTAATATAATTGTGTTATTTAATGTCTGTTAAAAAAATATTTTAATTGTACTTTGTGGCTTAAAAGAATCGAAAGTTTTTTCTTTATCTGTGAAACCGAAATATAGAATTTTTACAATTACCAGATTACTTAAAGTAGATTTATTACAATGGATAGTTTAAAATAACCCTAATATTCCTTTTTCAGTTACTTAATAACTTAAGTACTTCATATACATTAAAAAAATATTGCTTTAAAAACCCCATTTTCTAAGAAAGGAAGTTTTAGAGGCAAATGCACATACACAAAAATATTTAAAACAATGCGCTGTAAAATCTTAAAACTTTGAATAAAATAGAATAACTATTTTACATGAAACCAAAAGTTGCTGCATAAGAGTATAATTAATCTTCGGGGGTAATTTAATTTCACTTTAGTTGCAAGATATAAACTTTAAATTATGATCCATCACCCATTCATTAATTTGAATTAACGGAAGCTGATTGTAAAATGCAGAGCTAACTTTGATTAAGTGTTTCCGCCTTTAATAGCATTAGTAATTAGCCATTTTACAATTATAGTATCACTATTAAGTAGGATTTCATAAAGAAACTATTCCATATAAAATACTAATATTGTGTAGGATGCTCTGTGCTTTTCAAGTTCTGGGAACTTTGAGTTCGATTCCCGCTGGTGGTTTGCTTTCCAGATGCTGTAATAATTTAAAATTTCGTACAATCGATGATTGTGAAATTACTTTTCAACGGTTTTTTTATTCCTTTGATGAGGCAGTCTGATGGCTGAGTGACTGGCGCTCGGTGCCACAGGTTTCCGGTTCGAGTCCCGGCGATGCCATGGATGTTTGTAATAGTTCGGAATCCACTTTAAGCCGTAGGTCCCGATCTCATATGATTGTAGAGAGTCACAGAGTCCAGTCAGACTACTCACCCACATCATTCCCAAACTATATAGGGGCAACTCATCTCTAGACACAGTGATGTCGTGTAGTAGTAGTGG
Source organism: Caerostris darwini (assembly GCA_021605075.1). Taxonomy (NCBI): domain Eukaryota; kingdom Metazoa; phylum Arthropoda; class Arachnida; order Araneae; family Araneidae; genus Caerostris; species Caerostris darwini. Next base: position 17,158 of record BPLQ01014125.1, read on the forward strand.
TGATTGTGGTTCGGAATCCACGTTAAACAGCAGTTCGCGGTCTAATTATCCTAAAGTGTGCAACAAATGACAGCAGAACGACAAACCAAACATCAGCTTTAGCTTTTTTTTTACACGACCACAGAATTCTACATATTTATATAACCCAAATAAAATATTTTTCCCTTTTCCATCCTTAAAATAATATCATGCATAAAAAATTTCAAATTAAAAATTAACGATTTCAGTTAAAGATATTTAAGATCAATATTTTAAATTAAATAATTTAAATAAATTAAATATTCACTCATGTATTTTAATGTTTAATAATAGTTTTATAATTGTATTTATTACAAACATACGTAAACATTAAAATAGGAGTATACATGTTTTTAATAATTTTAATTCAGAAACTAATGATTTTTCTCTTGGAAACAACTTCTTTCTCAAATGTAAATTTGCGTGGCAATCCATCCGATGAATTTTTTTTTTTAAATGTAAATAAAAACCCTTTAAATCGATTTTTTTATAGTAATTTTTAAAATATCAAAATTTAAATTATTTGTTTCGTACATAACGAAGCATTAAAAAATATATAGTATTATTTCATACTAATATTTATAAACTACTGCTACCGTGAAACAATTTTATAGAGCAAACACAGCGAACTAAAATCCTCATTTTTTATAAATGAAATTAAAAAGAAATCTTTGACTTAATCCCTAGTTTGCTTAAATATTTAAACTGCAAAGATTAACAAAGGTAAAAAAAAAATTCATCTCAGCGTGGTCATTCTTATACTCTATCTATTTCAAAGAAAAGCGCCATTTTACCCTTAAGGATTCCTTTATCAAAGAACCATTGTTTTAAATTTTTGTTCCTCCTTCATCTACATTCAACACACTATCAAAAAATTTTTACACGTCGTTCTTCTTTGTCACGTCACGTTCCATAACCCTAACGTCATTCAAACCCTTCGGTACGGTATTGATCAGCAGAATACCCCTTTTACAACTCCATCGAGGTACCGCACGCACGCTACACTAGCTATACATAACCATATAATTGCGAACTCATCAAATTTCCGATGAGACTCTAACAAGGTCGGACATCTTTGCTTTTGATACGGTATAGGCCAGGAAGGAAGTCGGCTTGCTGGACATCTATTGTATCATGACGCATGATCGCTTTTCATCACGCAGCTTGGAGGTTGTGATGGAATACTTGGAGCCCTCCAGCGGACGGCTTGTCAACTTTGATGGATTGAAGGACACCAGTGGAGTGGTTTGCTGTGTGGAATCTGCTTAATGATGTTTCTTTGAGGTTTGGGCTGGGATCTGGAGCGAACTCGTTAGGAAGTTTCGGAATGAATTAGTGGACGGAATAAATTTAAATTAGCTTGTTTAAATTGAAAATTTCATTGATTAGGTTCCGAACTAGATTACTTATTATCTATAAATGCAATTTCTGCTATAACTACTACAGTCTAAGTTTAAAGTGAGTTAAAATTATGGCATAGTGATACTGATTTGATACGCAAAATGTGTTAGTTTGATGTGATCAGACACATACACAGTGAAGAATGGGATTTAATATTTATTTATGGGGTAGAAGTTTTTTTAAAATTCTTTTACAGAATTGTAATTTTGTGATCAGACACACAAACGCATACACAATGAAGAATGGGATTTAATAATTAGTTATGTAGTATAATTTTTTTTTTTTTAAATTCTTTTACAGAATTGTAATTTTGTGGTTTATATTGACTGCTAAAAATTTTAATGTCGTGTTATAAATGCAATTAATAAATGTCGTGTTAAATTCAACTAAATAGGTTATATAACGAATAGCATTTAATAGTAAACGTTTTCAAAATATTTCAAAAATTTTCAATGCGCTATTTTTTAATAGTTCAAAGTCTATTTTTTTTTTTCTTCAAATTTTTAGGGAAATTTTTTACGAAAATGTGATATAATGTGATTTAATAATTATGTAGAAGAATTTTTTTAATGATTTTACAGAATTGTAATTTTGTGGTTTACATTGACTGCTAAAAATTGTAATATTTCATGTTTAATGCAATTAAATAGGTTATATAACGAATAGCATTCAATGGTAAATGTTATCAAAATATTTCAAAATTTATTTTCAATGATCCATTTTTCAACAGCCCAAAATTTATTTATTTTCTTCAAATTTTAAGGGAATTTTTTTTAAAATATTTTTTATAAAATGTTATATCTCCTGCGTAAATGTTCACTTTATTATGCATTTTTAAAAATTATTGATCCGTTTATTTATGATTCTGTTCTTTTCTTTTAAATGTATAAAAAAATGCATGGAAGAAAGGATAAATAATATTATAACTCCAAATACTCGTGTGCATTTGTTACTTTACTGAAATACTTTTACTTTTTATTTGGTGACTTACATTGAAAAAGAAATGTTTATTTTGGGATAGACATAAAAATTTCCGACTCCTGAGTTGGATTTTTTTATACCCACTCCCAACCCCTGACATTTTTTCATTAATTTTATGGTGATTATATTCATTAATGGGTTTAAGAGAATTTGTGAAATAAATTTAATGACTTTCATTGAATTCGTATATCTATAAACGCAATTTTTTGCGTAACAAAGTTTTTTTATAACTTTAAAAATGCAATATTTGCACATATAAAAAACATTCATATACTCTAAATAAATAAAATATGAAAAAATACATATATCCCATAAAAAAATACATAAATCCATCCTTATAAAAAATACATAATAAATCCATCCTTATAAAAAATACATAATAAATCCATCCTTATAAAAAAATACATAATAAATCCATCCTTATAAAAAAAATACATAATAAATCCATCCTTATAAAAAAATACATAATAAATCCATCCTTATAAAAAAATACATAATAAATCCATCCTATAAAAAAATACATAATAAATCCATCCTTATAAAAAATACATAATAAATCCATCCTTATAAAAAAATACATAATAAATCCATCCTTATAAAAAAATACATAATAAATCCATCCTTATAAAAAAATACATAATAAATCCATCCTTATAAAAAAAATACATAATAAATCCATCCTTATAAAAAATACATAAATCCATCCTTATAAAAAATACATAAAAACCATCCTTATAAAAAAAATACATAATAAATCCATCCTTATAAAAAAATACATAATAAATCCATCCTTATAAAAAATACATAATAAATCCATCCTTATAAAAAATACATAATAAATCCATCCTTATAAAAAAAAATACTTATATCCCGGAGAAAAAAGACAGTACCAAATGATCAGGTAATGAAGTATTATATAATATCTTAAAAATAAATAAAATACGCAAAGAAAATTATGCATTTTAATCTGAAAGGTTAAGTATATTTGTAATACAATAAATCTTTTTTTTTTTTTATTCTTAATACTTATGAGATATTATTTCATTGTTCATCCAAGACAGTTATTTATAAGTGTCGGTACTGAGAAATGTCACTCAGCACTTAGTCGGTATGCTATTAATGTAGTTATTACCTTTGATACTTGTATTATTGATGAATACAAATGTATTGCTTACTTATAATTTAATTTTAACAATAATTTTCGTAATTTTGGAAAAATAAAATTTTTATGAAATTTTATTTGTGTCTTGAGTTGGATTTTTAGACTCCTTCAAAGATGTTAATACTCCAAATTTCTTGCTTCCAACTCTAAAACCACTCTTAGACAATTATTCATTCCTTCTATTAGCTCACACTCTCCCTATATATATCTTGTTCAAATGTTCAATCGTTCATAAAATACTTTTTATTCATCCACTCAAGTTCAAATACATTTTTTTTTAACTTGTGGTGAATGACACTGGATGTTAATACAGTTTTTTTTTTCAAATATTAATTCAGTAATTGAATTTGATTAATTAATTTTAGTTGTTTTTTTTACATTTAAGTTGCATATACCTACCAATAGATGGCGCCAGAAAAAAATTTTAAAAATTGAATGAAAATTATTTATAAAGGACTTTCTGCAATATAGGAGACAAAAAAGTAGGAATTATCTTAAAAACTTTCTTTATATTACTTGTTTTTAATACTATACTAATAAAACATTTACTGATAATAACATAATACAAAGAAGTAGTGACTTTTTGTTATAAGTAGCACAAAATAGTTTAAAACGTTAGGAAACTATGTTTAAAGCCCATAAATGATATCAAACTGGAAGCTATGCCAGAAGTTTTTCTTTCATTATCTGAACACCGATAAGACTCGTATGCCACTTGTAAATTCTATGAACATTCCAATAAGGGAAGGACATTGTCTTAACTGCCTCGCATTTGCATATTGCATGGGATAAAGCTAAGAAAACTCCTATCACACAGTCTGATTATCGATACGATATTCTCAGCATACATTGCCAGAATCACTTGAGTCTGTTTTTAAAATCGATGGCTGCAACGGATGTTGCCAACATAAGCAAACCTAAACCCTCTTGTAACTGAACATTATCACTAGACAACGGATAGGATATATGGCAAATTGGACATGAGAAATCAGTAGGATGGAAAGTTTTTATATTCAGTTTAGAAATGACAATACAGTCATTTTAAACTAAACCATCTTTCTTTTTGGGTAATGTTAAGCGTACTATATTTTTTTTTAAATTAAGTTTGTTGTTGCTCTTCGCGGGACGAACAACTCATGAGTAGTCTACTCACGGATGAAGGGAAAGGGGGCAGCTTGTGTTATGATGAAGTCTGACTTGGCTCCGAGTCGCTGAAGGAGGGCAGAGCCTTCCGAAAGGACTATTAGGGGGAACAAACCGCATGATGTGTGTCGTATGGGAGAAATCCAGCCTCCTCGTTTTTGAAACAGTGTCTACAACAATGTCGCCAGCGGATTGAACATCAGCTCTAATGCTCACCAGCCGCGAAAGTTACGCCTGAGCCACGAGTCGGGCAAAATTAAATTTAATTAGAAGTAAATGGTAAAAGTAACTAGCAATAGAAAACAACCTACTTCTAAATTCAACACTAAATTTTTAAATAATATAGTAATGAAAAGAGTACCCTTTAATAAACTAAGATTTAAAAGGATTGAATAAATAAACGAGGGGTTCATAGCAAAAATTCAGAGCACCACTGAAACTAATTGCATGCAATTTAAATCAAAACTCCTAACTTTATTGGAATTTCTAATATTCAAAAGTCAAAAAATGGTTTTTATTTTTATTTTAAGAGAGAAAAAAAATGTATAGCTAAAGCATGGGCAAAAATATCTCATAACCTAATGATTTATTCGAAACCAATTTTTCTGATATTATTTCCTGGTAAAACAAACATACACAAAATCTTTCAATTTTAAAAGCAAACTGAAAATTTCTGTGCCTATTTTCTTGTAAGCGAATGAAATAGTACCATGATATTTCTTTTTTGGCATTTATCTTAATAACAAACGAGCATTACTTGTCAAATTAGTAACCAGCAGTAATGTCTGTTGCTTTTATTTAAACCTAGAAGCAGTATATTTCGCAAGGAAACATCTATTGAGACTTACGCCACTATTGCAGCTTAAAAATGTTGAAGAAAACTTTTGCGATATGATCACGTATTAGAAAAGAGAAGTTCTCTGTTTCACGCATGGGAATTGAAAGGGGTTGTGTCTGCCGGGAAATTATTCCGAGTGTTGAAGTTTTTGGATAAGAATGCGTGATAATTACAGATATGGTGAACTTTTTTCCTTCTTGTTTTAGAAAAAAATAATAGAAATAGATTTTCAAGATTTGTAGTTATTTTTAAGTGAAGAACCTTTAGACCGAGATCATTCGCTACTAAAATAGCAGTTACGTAACAATTCAGCGTTACTCAGGAATACCAGAATTGCCTGTTAGATTAAACCTGCATCGTGGAATCGCAGTTTTGAATGAACGTTTTCCGGTTGAGTATTTGTAGGTTTCACCTTATATAATAGAAATAGTGTTGAAATGAACACAATGAAAATAGTGTTATTGTTTATAAAAATCTGCCTATTGACCGTTAGATTATTTGTATTTTTAACCACAGAAATGTAAATGTTTCAGTGTTAACCATGATATATTACGGTAGAGGACTACTGCTACAACTACCTGTATTACGTTACAATTACATTTATTTTTTTCTATTATTATTATGGAACGGAGAAATAATCATTATTGCCTTTGGTGACACAGACTTCAAGTTGGAATCCTGGGAGCGGTGTGGATGTTTGTGAGTGGTTCAAAATCCACGTTAAACTGCAGATACAGGTCTAATTAGCCTGAAATGTGAACAAAATTATCATAGAGCGACAAACCAAGCCAAAATATCGTTAAATATTGTTAATAGCTAGAATGAGTAACGGAGTAATACCCGCCAATAAATCTTACTACGAATTCAAAAATTTAAAAATAAACTATAACTATTACAACTTTTATGCTATGTATAATTTCCTTTTTACCACAAATCAAATGTAAAAATTGATGCATAAATTTTAATGGAGCTATTTTTTAAGTAGTCAACATTCACGAAGGTAGAATTAGCTTGGCTAGAATCTAATGCCATTCAAACAATGTTCCACCATTGATATGGTAACTATAATTTATCATTTTCAATATTCATAACTCGGTTGGAGCAATTTATTTAAATTTAAATTTAATTATCGACTGCGACTATGGTTGAATAATTTCTGCAGCTACTTAGGCATTATCAGTCGTAGTCATATTTGCGTTATGCCTGTCGGGAGATTTAGCATAGATTTGGAATTAAACATATAATGTTTAGCTATATAATATTATGAATTTCCATTCGGCTATAGTACTGTAAAGTAACTAGCACTGATATAGCAATTGTTTTAAATAATCATTTAAAGATTTAGGCCGTCCTATTCATGCTCTGGTATAGAGTTTGTTCTAGTTAGCCAGCAAGAGAATCAAAAACCAGACTGATTCATTAAAGTTTCCTAGGTTTCTCATATTAGAAACATAATACAGGGAAATATATCTATCTTGAAGGTATTGCAGTGTGACGTTGGGCAACCAGATGGTAACAGGGTGTGGTTGGATTGAGATACTTGAAGCATAAGTTTGAGAACACACAGTTTTATTTACACACGCACAAAAACCACACATATACAATTAGAGATATACAATACAACACATTTAAAGATATATAATTATAGATTCGTGGAAGGACTCAATTTCTTTACCTAGCAGCCTGATGATCAATTAGCTTGCGTTATTGCCTCTAGTACCAAAGGCTTCATGCTCATATTTTGGCAGTGGCATGGATGTTTGCTAGGGGTTCGGAATCTAACTGTACGTCCTGTCAAATTAGCTCAAAGTGTTCACAAAATGACCATAGAGCGATAAACCAAAGGAAACCAAACCATAGAATCTGATGGCCAATTGGCTAGAACTCAGGCCTTTTGTACCTCAGCTTTCAAATTCGAATGTTGGCGATGACATGGATGTTTGTTAGTTGTTCGATATCCACATTAAACTGTCGGTCCAAGTATAATAAGTCCAAAATGACCGTAGAACGACAAATCAAATCTAAGCCGAAAGCCCGAAACTATTAAGCGCAGAGGAACGAAATATTCTTAATCTCCGGACGAGAGTCTGTAGTTGAACTAATGCGCCAGGAAGCGCTAAATATCCTTCCTCTAGGAATGAGAGACTACAAACTAAACGTTCCTCAGCGGGAACGTAAGTTGCACGGTACTTCTTCTCGAATGAGGGTCTGAGGCCTACTGACCATTTCCCCTGAACGTCAAAGGAGGTGATAGATTCACAGAAGAATAAAATTAGATTCGTGGAAGGACTGCACTTCGAAGCCGAAAACCCGAAACTCGGATACGTGCAGGAGGCACAAAATATTTTTCTTCTTCGGGGGAGAGTCTTGAGGCCAACTAATATGCCGGGATGCGCTACGCAAATTTATTCTCGGGAGGAGAGACTGTAAACTGCGCATTTCTCAGTTGGAGCGCAGTGTCTCGGGTTAGAGTCTAGAGGCCTCATAATCATTTCTCCTGAACTCCACAGGGGGTGTTCTTGCCAGTGTGTAGGAGGAAGCACGGCTATAGTATTATTCGCCAAATATGCTGTTGTTGAAAGCGACGTGAGGATAAAGAAATGGCGTTCATGCTATAAATTATCTTGTTTATTGATATGCAACGTATTGAGAGTGTTAACACTTCTAAATTCTGGAACAAATGAAAAGATTTTATAATATTTGTAACCTCTATCTTTTTATATTTTTAGTGCAATAATATAAGAAATATTATTATAATTTGTTTAATAGCGATAGTCACTCATGCTATTCATTTCGTTAAATTTATGTGCATGAATTTAATTCTGACTTAAAATAAAGATACAAAAAGTGTTCATTTAAATTAAAATACATATGAAGTCTAACAATGTGTAATGGTAACTTATTTTTAGTTTTTGTTTTTAAATATGTATTGTGTTATCTTTTGCATACTCAGACTAATAAATTTTGTTGAAATAATCTGTTTTAAAAATAATCACAGAGTAAATATAAATGAATTTCATATGCATTATTTTAATTGTATAGTCTTTGTGGTGTAGTAAAAAAAAATTATTCAAAATACACACTATTTAAAATTGTAAGTAAAAGAGATTAAAATGAATAATGATGTCTAGATTTTATTTAAACAATACCTAAACCAACATGAAAGTTATGTTTTCCAAATTCAAAACGAATCATATTTAGAAACATACATGGAGACACACAACATTAGTCTTAACGTTTCGCAAACTTTTAAATCACAAACATGAAACTTTCTTTCAATATATCGATATTTATACTTGTCGGCTTCACTGTAATCGAATCACGACTCGTTGCAGAAATCCCCAAGAATTTCCACAACATCTTTCCCTCTCGCAGATGGGTGGAATGTGTATTATTTGGGGAAAGGGGGAGGAATTTGAAATTGATGAAATCTAGCGGATCGTTGTGCTGTCAATAAAGACGAGCCACTGACATCGCAGTTGAAATTTCGCTGACGGAAATAGAAACAAACTACTCAAACGCCGCGTGCCAAGCTCTATTTGGCTGACGATGATTGAATTCTTGTACCATAAGTATATTTCGAATTGTTGGGAAATAGTTTTTGGTAAATATTTAAAACGCAGATTGAATCTGTTTTAACTCCTAACTACTTCTAACGAATATTTCCGACTGCTTTTAAGAAATATTTCAAGCAGATAACTTCTAACATAAATATTTTCGACTAGTAGCCAGTGATAAAGTGAGCAGCTGGCGTGAGGAAAATCTCAGGTACAAATCCTTGCAGCACCCTTTGAAGTCACTGCTTTAAAAAAGGAGGAGGCTCGGCGATTTTGATAACGTATGTAAAGAGACTCGCAACAAGAACTTGGCTTTCTTTTTCTTTCATTTCTCAGCATCTCACCCCTATATCTAGTGTCTGGCGTTAGGTACCACAGGTTTCGGGTTCAAGTCCCAGCGGTGCCATGTATGCTTATAGTGGTTCGGAATCCACTTTAAATCTGTAGGTCCCGGTATCATATGACTTTATAGTGTCACAGTGCCCAATCAAACGTCTGAGCTCTAGGTACAGTGGTGTGTGGTGTGGTGTGGTGTAGTAGTAGTACTATACATAACCACTTTACCAATTATAACGTCAGTGGGACCCTAACAGGCCTTTGGATGATGATGATGGGTGGACAGTGGTTTCCGCGAAGACATTTGAGACATTTGCCTGTCGTATAGGGGAATACTTGGAAAACTCCCACCAGAAACATGATTGTCGATGCGAGATGCTTTATACACATTGTTACAATCGCCATCGAGTTTCCTTCATTTCTGTAAATATTTCTAACTAACGTGAAAGTTATGTTTTCCAAATTCGAAACAAATCATGTAGAGAGACAAAACATTAGTCTTAACGTTTCGCAAACTTTAAATCCCGAAACATGAAACTTTCTTTCGATATATCGATATTTATACTTGTCGTCTTCACTGTAATCGAATCACGACTCGGTGCAGAAATCCCCAAGAATTTCCCCAACATCTTTCCCTCGTGCAGATGGGTGGAATGTGTGTTATTTGGGGAAAGGGGCGGGGGAGGAATTTGAAATTGATGAAATCTAGCGGATCGTTCTGCTGTCAATAGAGACGAGCCACTGACATCGCAGTTGAAATTTGGCTGACGGAAATAGAAACAAACTACTCAAATGCCACGTGCCAAGCTCTATTTGGCTGCGTATACTGACGATGATTGAATTCTTGTACCATAAGTATATTTCTATTTGTTGGGAAATAGTTTTTGGTAAATATTTAAAACTCAGATTGAATGTGTTTCAGCTCCAAACACAAATATTTCTAACTACTTCTAACAAATATTTCCGACTTCTTTTAACAGATATTTCAAACAAATAACTTCTAACATAAATATTTTTGACTAGTGGTTTAGTTTGTCGCTCTACGGCCATTTTGCGCACACTTTTGGCTAATTATACCTAGACCTACAGTTTAACGTAGATTCCGACACACTAACAAACATCCATACCACCGCCCGGATTCGAACCTGAAGCCTGTGTTTTCAAAGGCCAGAGCGCTAGCCAATTGGTCATCAGGCCTCTTTCGACTAGTGGCCAGTTATAAAGTGAGCAGCTGGTAGGTGGAAAATCTCATGTTCAAATCCACTAAAAGCACCCTTTGCAGTCACTGCTTTCAGAAATGAGGAGACTGTATGGTGATTGTGATAGCGTATGTAAAGAGTCTCGCATCCATAGTCTGGGATTTTTTTCTTTTTATTTTACGAAACCTCCTCCCTGTATCTAGTGCTATGGAACGAGGGGCCTGATGTCAGTGGGACGCGCTCGGTATACAGGTTTCGAGTTCGAGTCCCGGCGGTGCCATGGGTGTTTGTAATGATTCGGAATCCACTTTAAATCCGTAGGCCCGGTCTCATATGACTTTAGAGAGTCACAGTGCCCAATCAGTCTTCTCACTCACATCATTCCCAAACGGTAGTGCCCAATCAAACATCTGATCTCTAGGCACAGTGATGTGGTGTAGTAGTAGTAGTGCTATGTATAACCCCTCTACCAATTATAACGTTAGTGGGACCCTAACAGCCCTTTGGATGATGAGGGGGGGGATAGTGCCTTTCGGAAACACAGGTTAAGCATAAGACATTTGAGACATTTACCTGTCGTATAGGCACTATCCCCCCCTCATCATCCAAAGGGCTGTTAGGGTCCCACTAACGTTATAATTGGTAGAGGGGTTATACATAGCACTACTACTACTACACCACATCACTGTGCCTAGAGATCAGATGTTTGATTGGGCACTACCGTTTGGGAATGATGTGAGTGAGAAGACTGATTGGGCACTGTGACTCTCTAAAGTCATATGAGACCGGGCCTACGGATTTAAAGTGGATTCCGAATCATTACAAACACCCATGGCACCGCCGGGACTCGAACTCGAAACCTGTATACCGAGCGCGTCCCACTGACATCAGGCCCCTCGTTCCATAGCACTAGATACAGGGAGGAGGTTTCGTAAAATAAAAAGAAAAAAAATCCCAGACTATGGATGCGAGACTCTTTACATACGCTATCACAATCACCATACAGTCTCCTCATTTCTGAAAGCAGTGACTGCAAAGGGTGCTTTTAGTGGATTTGAACATGAGATTTTCCACCTACCAGCTGCTCACTTTATAACTGGCCACTAGTCGAAAGAGGCCTGATGACCAATTGGCTAGCGCTCTGGCCTTTGAAAACACAGGCTTCAGGTTCGAATCCGGGCGGTGGTATGGATGTTTGTTAGTGTGTCGGAATCTACGTTAAACTGTAGGTCTAGGTATAATTAGCCAAAAGTGTGCGCAAAATGGCCGTAGAGCGACAAACTAAACCACTAGTCAAAAATATTTATGTTAGAAGTTATTTGTTTGAAATATCTGTTAAAAGAAGTCGGAAATATTTGTTAGAAGTAGTTAGAAATATTTGTGTTTGGAGCTGAAACACATTCAATCTGAGTTTTAAATATTTACCAAAAACTATTTCCCAACAAATCGAAATATACTTATGGTACAAGAATTCAATCATCGTCAGTATACGCAGCCAAATAGAGCTTGGCACGTGGCATTTGAGTAGTTTGTTTCTATTTCCGTCAGCCAAATTTCAACTGCGATGTCAGTGGCTCGTCTCTATTGACAGCAGAACGATCCGCTAGATTTCATCAATTTCAAATTCCTCCCCCGCCCCTTTCCCCAAATAACACACATTCCACCCATCTGCACGAGGGAAAGATGTTGGGGAAATTCTTGGGGATTTCTGCACCGAGTCGTGATTCGATTACAGTGAAGACGACAAGTATAAATATCGATATATCGAAAGAAAGTTTCATGTTTCGGGATTTAAAGTTTGCGAAACGTTAAGACTAATGTTTTGTCTCTCTACATGATTTGTTTCGAATTTGGAAAACATAACTTTCACGTTAGTTAGAAATATTTACAGAAATGAAGGAAACTCGATGGCGATTGTAACAATGTGTATAAAGCATCTCGCATCGACAATCATGTTTCTGGTGGGAGTTTTCCAAGTATTCCCCTATACGACAGGCAAATGTCTCAAATGTCTTCGCGGAAACCACTTTACCAATTATAACGTCAGTGGGACCCTAACAGGCCTTTGGATGATGATGATGGGTGGACAGTGGTTTCCGCGAAGACATTTGAGACATTTGCCTGTCGTATAGGGGAATACTTGGAAAACTCCCACCAGAAACATGATTGTCGATGCGAGATGCTTTATACACATTGTTACAATCGCCATCGAGTTTCCTTCATTTCTGTAAATATTTCTAACTAACGTGAAAGTTATGTTTTCCAAATTCGAAACAAATCATGTAGAGAGACAAAACATTAGTCTTAACGTTTCGCAAACTTTAAATCCCGAAACATGAAACTTTCTTTCGATATATCGATATTTATACTTGTCGTCTTCACTGTAATCGAATCACGACTCGGTGCAGAAATCCCCAAGAATTTCCCCAACATCTTTCCCTCGTGCAGATGGGTGGAATGTGTGTTATTTGGGGAAAGGGGCGGGGGAGGAATTTGAAATTGATGAAATCTAGCGGATCGTTCTGCTGTCAATAGAGACGAGCCACTGACATCGCAGTTGAAATTTGGCTGACGGAAATAGAAACAAACTACTCAAATGCCACGTGCCAAGCTCTATTTGGCTGCGTATACTGACGATGATTGAATTCTTGTACCATAAGTATATTTCTATTTGTTGGGAAATAGTTTTTGGTAAATATTTAAAACTCAGATTGAATGTGTTTCAGCTCCAAACACAAATATTTCTAACTACTTCTAACAAATATTTCCGACTTCTTTTAACAGATATTTCAAACAAATAACTTCTAACATAAATATTTTTGACTAGTGGTTTAGTTTGTCGCTCTACGGCCATTTTGCGCACACTTTTGGCTAATTATACCTAGACCTACAGTTTAACGTAGATTCCGACACACTAACAAACATCCATACCACCGCCCGGATTCGAACCTGAAGCCTGTGTTTTCAAAGGCCAGAGCGCTAGCCAATTGGTCATCAGGCCTCTTTCGACTAGTGGCCAGTTATAAAGTGAGCAGCTGGTAGGTGGAAAATCTCATGTTCAAATCCACTAAAAGCACCCTTTGCAGTCACTGCTTTCAGAAATGAGGAGACTGTATGGTGATTGTGATAGCGTATGTAAAGAGTCTCGCATCCATAGTCTGGGATTTTTTTCTTTTTATTTTACGAAACCTCCTCCCTGTATCTAGTGCTATGGAACGAGGGGCCTGATGTCAGTGGGACGCGCTCGGTATACAGGTTTCGAGTTCGAGTCCCGGCGGTGCTATGGGTGTTTGTAATGATTCGGAATCCACTTTAAATCCGTAGGCCCGGTCTCATATGACTTTAGAGAGTCACAGTGCCCAATCAGTCTTCTCACTCACATCATTCCCAAACGGTAGTGCCCAATCAAACATCTGATCTCTAGGCACAGTGATGTGGTGTAGTAGTAGTAGTGCTATGTATAACCCCTCTACCAATTATAACGTTAGTGGGACCCTAACAGCCCTTTGGATGATGAGGGGGGGATAGTGCCTTTCGGAAACACAGGTTAAGCATAAGACATTTGAGACATTTACCTGTCGTATAGGGGAATACTTAGAAAACTCCGACCAAAAACCTGATTGTCGATGCGAGATACTTTATACACATTGTTGCAATCGCCATCGAATTTCCTTCATTTCTGTAAATATTTCTTACTACTACTAACGTGAAAGTTATGTTTTCCAAATTCGAAACAAATCATTTAGAGAAATATACAACAACATTAGTCTTAACGTTTCGCAAACTTTAAATCCGAAAACAGGAAACTTTCTTTCGATATATCGATATTTATACTTGTCGGCTTCACTGTAATCGAATCACGACTCGTTGCAGAAATCCCCAAGAATTTCCCCAACATCTTTCCCTCGCGCAGACGGGTGGAATGTGTGTTATTTGGGAGGGGGGGTGGAAGGAATTTGAAATTGATGAAATCTAGCGGATCGTTGTGCTGTCAATAAAGACGAGCCACTGACATCGCAGTTGAAATTTCGCTGACGGAAATAGAAACAAACTACTCAAACGCCGCGTGCCAAGCTCTATTTGGCTGCGTATACTGACGATGATTGAATTTTTGCACCATAAGTATATTTCGAATTGTTGGGAAATAGTTTTCGGTAAATATTTAAAGCGCAGATTGAATCTGTTTTAACTTCTACTTCTAAGGAATATTTCCGACTTCTTCTAACTAAATATATTCTAACAAATATTTCAAACGGATAACATTTAACATAAATATTTTCGACTAGTAGTCAGTTATAAAGTGAGCACTGGCATGGATGGCAGAAGGAAAATCGACAGGAAACATCCTTTGTAATCACTGCTTTCAGAATTGTGGAGACTCGATGGCGATTGTGATAGCGTACGTAAAGAGTCTCGCACTAATAGTTCGGCTTTTTCGGCTCCCCCCTGTACCTAGTGCTGTATATAAATGACCGAGTCTCTGGAGCTCGGTGGACAACTTAGGGGATATCGGAACAACTTAGCTCTAGACAAAGTGATGTGGTGTTCTGTAGAAGTAGTATTAGTGTTATGTATATCCCCTCTACCAATTACAATATCTGTAGGACCCTAACAGCCCTTTGTATTTTGAGGGGTTTACAGTGCTTTTCGG
Source organism: Caerostris darwini (assembly GCA_021605075.1). NCBI lineage: Eukaryota > Metazoa > Arthropoda > Arachnida > Araneae > Araneidae > Caerostris > Caerostris darwini. Next base: position 32,444 of record BPLQ01014125.1, read on the forward strand.
GAAGACATTATAGGTGAATACTTGGAAAACTTCTATCTAACACAAATATTTGATATCCTGATATATCTGATTATCATGCGAGATGCTTCATACACACTTTTACAATCACCAACGAGTTTCCTCATTTTGAAAATATTTCTAAATATTTCTTGCGAATATTTCTAACAGATAAATTCTAACATAAATATTTCATGATGCCAAAATAATGTCCAGTGAACTTCACTCCTAATTCACACCAGCGAAGTACGACCAGTGAGTGAAGAATTATCCAATGAAATTTATTAAAATTTTCGCTGAGGTCGATTTTTTAGTGTTAATATTAAAAGCAAGAGGATTTCAATTCGTTATATTCTTAAATAAAATGCAAAACTTTATTGATTACCATATGCTCTATAATATATGCCCATATTATTAGAGCTTAAACAATGTATTAAAGAAATTTTTGTTGTATCCTTCCGTATATGATGTGCCTTGATGGCCGGTTGGCTATCGCTCTGAACTATGGTACCAGAGGCACCATGTTCGAATCTTAGCGGTGGCATGGATGTTTGTGAATGGTTTGGAATTCACGTTAAACTGTAGGTCCCGGTCTCATTAGCCTAAAGTGTGCACAAAATTACCGTAGAGCGACAAACAAAAACCGAATCATTACATGATCCCTCATAAAAATATTCGATTCGGAAGAAATGCTAGTAACTCAATCCAGGATTTATTAGCAGGAGCGGTTTTTCGTGTGATTTCCTCAATTAAACGAAATGTTTAAAAAAATTATTTATTTCGTAGTACACCACCAGACTGAGAAAGTAAAAACATAAAAGCAATAATTCCGAAACATGGCTTTCGAAGACATTCATGGTGATCTCTCTAATGTCTGGTACACCTTTTGAAAGAACCAGCGTCTTACTCGGGTGTGAGTAATGAACCGACACCCTCTTGAAAGATGAAAGCAACGGACATCGGTATCTCGCACAAACCGAACGATAACTCTGAAGGAAGAAGAAAAAAACCCGAAGACCGACGAAGAGTGAAGGAGGAAGGATCCCCTCATTCAAAATAAACAAACTGTGTTCCTAATTGCGCAGGGTGATGACAGACGGCGGTTTCGACTTTGCAGATAAAAAGTAAACACCGGATTTTGAAAGATCATTCATTTCAACCAAGATGGCGGACGGTGGATTTTTTTTTTCAAGAAGTACACTCTTGGGAACGGAGATAGGGTCACTGACACGTTAACTAGAGATGCAGGAATTTTAAAAGGGATTGAAAAAAACAAATAGAAGTTAACGCACTGGAAAAGTAATTCTCAGTACCCTTTCTTTAGAAAAATTAAACAGAAATAATTTTAATTAATTGAAATGGAAATTGGTTCCTGATGGCCGAGTGATTAGCGTTCTGGCACTCGGTGACACAGGTTTCAGGTTCGGGTCCCGGCGGTGTCCTGGATGTTTGTAATGGTTCGGATTCCAATTTAAGCCGTAAGTCGCCGTCTCTTATGACCGTAGAGCGTGACAAAGCCTAATCAGACTTCTCACCAAAATTCTCAATTTGTAGAGGGGCAACTCAGCTCTCGGCACAGTGGTGTGGTGTGTGTGGTGTGGTGTGGTGTGGTGTAGTAGTAGTAGAATATTGTTACCCAAATTACACTGGGAATATAGGGATGCCGTTACACTGTGCTTAAATATAACCATCCAAATTTTGAATAGAGCTCTACCGAGATGACGGCCTGATGGCCAATTGGCTAGTGCTCTGGCTTTGGTACTTTTTAGTACTTTTGGTACTTTTTAGGGCTTTGGTTTGAATCCTGGCGGTGGCATGGGTGTTTGTAGTGGTTCATAATCCATATTAGACTGTATGTCCCGGCCTAATTAACTTAAAGTATGCAAAAAATTAATGTAGAGCGACAAAGCAAAGCAAAGCAAACCAAACCAAACCAAATCATTACATGGTCCCTGATAAAAATAATAATCAAATCGAAAGAAATAACACTAATTTAATCCAGGACAGCTTTCATTATGTTTTAATCGAAGTTCTTAAAAAGTTATTTATTTTTACATATATTACACCAGCAAACCGAGAAAGAAAAAAGATAAAGGCAATAATTCATAAACATGGCTTTCAAAGACATTCATGGCAATCCCTCTAATGTCTGGTACACCTTTTGAAAGAACCAGTGTCTTACTCGGGTAAGAGTAATGAACCGACACCCCCTTGAAAGATAAAAGCAACGCACATCGGTGTCTCACACAGGCCGAACGATAACTCTGAAGAAGAAAAAAACCTGAAGAGACGGACGAAGAGTGAAGGAGGAGGAATCCCCTCATTCAAAACAAACAAACTGTGTTCCTAATTGAGCATGGTGATGACAGACGGCGGCTTGGACTTTGCAGATAAAAAGGAAACACCGGATTTTGAAAGATCATTAATTATCAACCAAGATGGCGGAGGGTTATATTTTTTTTTTCGAAAAGTGCACTCTTGGGAACGGAGATAGGGTCACTGACACGTTAACTAGAGATGCAGGAATTTTTGAGAGAGTGAAAAAATTAAATAGTAGTTAACACACTGGAAAAGTAAACCTCAGTACCCTTCATTTAGAAAAATTGGACAGAAAAATCATTTTAATAAAATAGAATGGAAATTGGGGCCTGAGTGACTGGCGCTCGGTGCTACAGGTTTCGGGTTCGAGATTTGGCGGTGACATGGATGTTTGTAGGGGTTCGGAATCCATTTTAAACCGTAGGTCCCGGAATAATATGATCGTACAGCATTGTGGGGGGTAGTGTTACGCGCGTGTGTAGCCTATCTTCAAAATACACGTGCCCGCGGATAGTGCTAAATGAGTAACAGCGGTGCAACTAATACAGAGACAGTTAATCTTTGCTTATGTCATAAAACGTAACTGTCTCCGTATTGCCCTCTGAATTAGAACAACAGAATAATGAACGTGTTATATTAAGTACGAGAAATTTTTGTTGTATAAATTCATTACATGGGGTGTCTTGATGGCCAATTGGCTCGCGCTCTGGCCTTTGGTACCACAAGGCTTCAGGTTCGAATTCTGGCTGTGCCATTGATGTTTGTAGTGATTCGGAATCTTTGTTAAATTGTAGGCCCCGGTCTAGATAACCTAAAGTGTTCAAAAAATGACTGTAGAGCGACAAACCAGACAAAATCATTACATGGACTTTGATAAAAATAATATTCGATTCTGAAGGAATAACAGTAGTTCAATCCAGGACTTATTAACATGAGAGGCTTTTATTAAGTTACTCTCAATTAAACATACTGCTTAAAAACTTATTTATTTAGTAGAGTCATTACACTATCAAACAGAAAAAGAAAACATGACTTTCGAAGACATTCATGTCAATCTCTGAGATGTCTGGTACACCTTTCGAAAGAACCAGTGTCTTACTCGGGTATGAGTAATGAACCGACCCACCCTTGAAAGATAAAAGCCACGGACGGTGCACATATCGGTGTCTCACACAAACCGAACGATAACTCTGAAGAAGAAAAAAACCTGAAGAGACGGACGAAGAGTGAAGGAGGAGGAATCCTCTCATTCAAAATAAACAAACTGTGTTCCTAATTGCGTATGGTGATGACAGACGGCGGCTTCGACTTTGCAGATAAAAAGGAAACACCGGATTTTGAAAGATCATTAATTATCAACCAAAATGGCGGACTGTTAATTTTTTTTTTCTTCAAGAAGTACACTTTTGGGCACGGAGATAGGGTCACTGACACCTAGAGATGACCTAGACTGACACTTAACTAGAGATGCGAGAATTTTAAGAGAGAAAAAGAAACTAAATAGTAGTTAACGCACTGGAAAAGTTAAACCATAGTATCCTCTATTTAGAAAAATTAGATAGAAAAATAATTTTAATGAAATGGAATGGAAATTACAAAAAATTGGAGTTCTGATTGAAATGTTTTTCTAATACTATTGATGCTTGTTGTTGTTGTGACTAATTCTCAGTGAGAAGGAAGAAGTTTGAGTATCGTAGGGAGATAACCCGGAGAACTCCCACTATGTAAACTCCCACCATGCCCTAAACACCCTTTTAGGAAATCATAGAGTCCGAACCACTCTCCTTAGCAATTTCAATGAAAGGACTTTCCAACCTACAAATTCATCGCGTCAATCATCGAAGTTTTCGGGTCGGCTTTGTTTTTCAGATTTTGAATTGATTTTGTTCCAGTTTGAAAAACTAGGCATGTAATCCGCCAGAACATTCTCAATAAATGATATACAAATTTACAATTAAAATAAAATATTTGCGTCGATATTTTTTCTTATTCCTTATTAAGTATACGTGTGTTGAAGTTCTTATATATCTTATACAGTGATGCCTTGTCTAAAAAATAAAGATAAATAGGTTTGGGCTATTTTTGAAAGTTTTTTAAAGCAAAATTATCTTTTTTTGTCTTATCCCGCTTGGTAGACAGCAACATCTAGTCCTAGTCCAAGAACTCATGTGGTCTCTTGGAAGACAGGAAGGTAAGGAAGCTTCTGTTGCAATGAAGCACTCGTAGTTAGAAGTCTGATTTGGCTCAGGGTCGCTAAAGAAGCAGGGCAGTGCCTTCTAGGAGGATTTTTAGGGGGACTATCCCACATGTGCGTATCGTATGGGTTTGGTTTGTTTGTCGCTCTACAGTCATCTTATGCACACTTTAGGCTAAACAGACCGGGATCTACAGTTTAAAGTGGATTCCGAACCACTATAAACACCCATAGCACCGCCGGGACTCGAACCCGAAACCTGTGTTACTGAGCGCCAGAGCGCTAGCCACTCTACCATTCAGGCCCCTATCGTATGGGAGAAAACTTCCACCAGGTAGTCTGGTGGAAGTTTTTCACGAGGCAAGAGGATGAACATCATAAACGCCATAGAGTCTTCTCGGTTTTGAAACAGTGTCTACAACAAGGCCTCCAGCATATTGAATTTCAGCTCTAATGCTCACCAGCACAAGTTGCCACCGTGCCACGAGTCGGGCTTTATGTGTTTGTATGTCGCAATGGCCTTTATAACGGCAGTTATGTATCAAATTCAATGTTACCCATGAACCATGACGTCTTTTCATGTGATTTCAAAACCAATTAAATCGCTATTTAATTTTAATTTTATTTTATGCGTTCTTTCTTGTGTTTAATGAAACATTGTAAAATATTTATTTATTTTTATATTTGACTTGATTTTAGAACAGTAAGACAAGAATAACGCATAGTAATTAAAACGTGATAATAACGCTTAATAATTAATATTTCATATATCGTTTAAATATAAGCACAATTGTATAATTATGTACGTAAAATAAATTGACGTTTTCACGTCATCATTAAAATAAAAAATCTCTTAACTATATTTTGAAAATTCAAATTTTGAACATTAATGTATTGTTAAGATTAAATTTAATTGCATTTTATTTCTTAGACTGGTTTCATTTCTAGTGATATGTTTTTCTTTAAAATTAATTATGATGAATTTATGTACAATCAAACTAAACACTCATTATAAATAAACGTTAAGCATATGCTTTAATATTAATAACTTTAGTATAACTATTAGTTTTTAATAGTTTATGGGAAAGATAAATTTCCATTGATGCAGTGTCAGAAATGTTTGATAAGATTCATTAATTATTGTTTTTATGTTAATTATTTCGTTTTACATTTTCATTAATAAAAGCTCATATGTATAATTATTCAAATTATCAATCATAATCATAACGTAATTAATTTAATTTGATTGTTTTAATTAAAAATTATTATTCTGAATAAGTCATATTAATCAAATTAGTGTAATAAAATCGTATAATAACTAAGCAGTTACTGGTTTATGAATTATGAAATTTATATTTTTTTATGTTTTGAATGTTGAAAGTTTTTGGTTATTGAATTAAAATATAAGGGCAGTTATATTTGACAGGTTCAATTTTTAGTCTACTCAAATTTGAGTAATTTTTTTTATTGGAAAGTGAATATTGGATCAAATTATTTTTTTTTTTTATTTATTTATTTATTTTTTTTTTTTTTTGTATCATGCGCTATTAACTTGATTTTGTAGAACTTCAAACAAATTGCTTTTTTTCCCTTCCAATTCCTTCTATTAGCTCTCACTATATATATCTTGTTATCCCTATATATATATATATATATATATATATATATATATATATATATATATATATATATATATATATATATATATATATATAAATTTTCAATCGCTCATAAAATACTTTTTATTCATCCACTCAAGTTCAAATACATTTTTTGAACTTGTAGTGGATGACACTTGATACTAACAGTTTTTCCAAATATTAATTCAGTAATTAAATTTAATTAATTAATTTTAGTTTTTTTTAGATTTAAGTTGCATATATCTACCAATAGATGGTTCCAGATAAATTTTAAAAAATGAATCAAAATAATTTATAAAGGACTTTCTGCATTATAGTGAAAAAAAAGTAGGAATTGACTTAATTTTTTTTTTTCATTACTTGTTTTTTTCCATTTCGTTTGAAATGATAACTTCTCTATATAAAAAATAATGGATACTATAAATGTTATTATTCTGTATTTCTGCCTAATATTAAATTTTTTTACGTATTTAACTATGCAAGAAATTTTGGGCTTATAGGTCAAATGACTAGCACTCTGGCCCTCGGTGTCATATGTTTCAGGTTCGAATTCTGGTGGTTATATGGATGTTTGTATTATTTGGAAATATATTTTAAACCGTAAGTCTCTGTTTAATGTAACTGTAGAGCGTACGGCTGACAACCTTACCCTGTAAAAAGAAACACTCCAACACCATATCCTGTCTTGATATCTGCCAATAAATAGACGACCTTGGCCCACCTTGATAAGAAATTTTCCACATAATGTGCATTACAAAAAAGGAAGAATGGTTAATTTTTTTTTATTGGTGGTGTACCAATTAAGTAAAAAAATGACATCTTATTTCTTTAAAATGTTTGAGAAAAGGCACATACTTCCTGTCCATTATATTTGGAAGGAGGGAAGGGTAGGAGTAGCATACCATATAATCTTTATAACACATAATTATAAGAGTAATAATTAGTGGCAAAAGTCTTATGAAAATAATATTAAAACTCGCAGCTTACAATTGATTAATTTCAAACCAAGAATGAGCAAAAAAAAAAAGCAAAACAATAAAATACCATAAGCGTCAACAAAAATAATTAGATTTTTCAAATATGCCTACAGACCTTGAGGACTGGCATCGCCTTTGACATTCTTACTAAAGACAGACAGCATTTTATTCAAATTCAAACTATTTTTATTGTTCAACTGACCTTGCTGGCATCTTTTTCGCTAACCGCAGAAAGGACATTAATACACTTAGCAACCAGTTAATCAAGTGAAATAAGAAACTTGCTCTGTCGCTGCAACTTTTAAACATGCCAGTTCGTGTTTAATTTAAAGGTTCTTATTTTAAGTTATTGAGTCTTAGGTGAATAAAATGTTCATCTTTCTTTAAGGTGGTGATGCTTTTATGTATACACACATCTAAAGTTCTTAAATGTTAATTAATATTTCATATTAATGTGTTAATTGGTATTAATAATGAATTACTAAGTTTAAAATATTCAATATTTATTTTAATGAATCGAATTAATTTTGCCTTGTAATTTAATAATAATTATAGAGTAAATTTTATTAAGAAGTTAATTGTATTATAAATTTGCATTTATTATAGATTTATAATTATAAAGTGATGGGAAAACAACAGTTTGGCTGGATAACATTCTCTAAAAGAGTACAATAATTTTGTAAAATAACTGTTTTAAAATAAAGCAGTGTTATAAATAATATTGGTGTCGTAAATTTTAAAAATATTATTACATATTTTTTTAACGTATGCGTTGCACGGCTTCAGAGAATTGAACTTTTACACGCTTTCTTCAACTCTAGCATTGGCTGATCTCCACCTGTTAAATTCATTCTGATTTTCTAATATCTTCACATGTTTTTATACATCTACGTATTGCTCGTCGTTTATAGTCAATTTTGATGTGATTGAATAGTTTCATTTTCTTTGGCGACATTGCAAATTTAACCACAAAAATCATTGCGAAATTCAACGAATTCTTTCTCCCAACGCCAAACTGGAATAGGCTAGGCATCCCTATAGCCAACAAATTTCAAATATCCTGAGACGGGGAATGGAGAATTCCTGTCAAAAGGTCTAAAATTCAGACACTACAGCAGCATCAAAAAATAACGTCAAGTATAAAGTCACAAAACACGAACTGTCGCCAAATTAGCGGCGCTTAATTTATATAAAATTGGATAATTCTTTAAAGAATATTGATCCAGTTTCGAAATTTTTCTTAGTCGATCTAGGCTTCGTTATAGAAGTACTCCTGTCAATTTATTTAATATTCCTGTCAATTTTATGTTAATTGGAAGTCGTTCATAAACGGGCACATAATTAAATTTTGAGAAATATATATATTGAGTATAATTTGTTATAAGGCGTAAACTTATTTGGGAATTGACATTTTTTTTAAATAATCAAAAAATGATGTTAAGCAAAGATCTAAGAATCTCCAAAGATCTAAATTTACTCTTCTATGTGTTGGTCTATGAATGTATGAAGTTTGTCGGCCATTGAACACTTCGGTGTGTCACCTTTTGCTTTGTGTGGTATTTGTCTGTAGCCCCATGGGAATAAACTTATTTGGAAAGATAACAAAAAATAACATTGGGAAGATTGGTTTGGCAGTCTGCCCTCCCACCTCAAACTCAATCAAAGGAGATTTAAACTTAAAGTGATTACCTGATACTAAAATTTTACTTCGTAGAATTCCAGCCGAGAAATTGTAGAAATCGAGCTTTTGATTGGCCGCCATTGTGAAATGTGAAATTGTAGTATTGAGTGGAAACCCACCTTCACTTCACATTCATATGATTAACATTAACATTTTTTTTGTTCTAATGCAGCTGGCAAACACTTAAACAATTGTGCCTTAAGGCAAGCGTTACTCACTTAACACTATCCAGGACATGCGTGTAGCTTGAAGATAAGCTACGGACGCGGAGTAACAATACTAGTACACTACCACTAACATAAATATGGAGACTTTTACTTTGGTTTATCTGCAAGTTTTAAATTTAAATTTCCTTAATGACTAAATACTTCAGCAACCAACCTTTTGTTTCAGCTGTTGATTTATTCATCTGTAATTAATTGCAATACTAATAAATATATTGACTTATATATACATGAATCATTAATTATATAAATAAATTGGATGCTTAATATCTGCAATAACAATTGTTGATTACAGTTTTCATGAAAAACAACATCCTTTTTTTTTTTCGGAATTATTGTGGTTTCCTGTAATGACATGGATGCCTTTTGACTTGGGTAATAACCAGCTTGTTTTGTCTGATCAAATTAACGCGTTGAATGATCCTTTCCCTGCTAGGCAGCACTGAAGGGGAAAAAATGAGCCGTAAAAGTAATTCTTCATTAGAATACAAATGACAACATTAGTCTGCTTTTATCATAAGAAAAGATAATGATGATTAATGCGGAAACGGCATTAAATAAGCCGTTCGATCGAAGGCTCTTCTTTTTTTAGAATCATGACGTTTTGACATTTCTATTCTATTAATGATATTGCTAAGACTACTTGTCATTCTTTCGTAGGATTATTTTGTGCTTTTAAAAAAGAATAATAGTTATTAAGAATCAATGTCATTTGGGTTATATTTCAGGAAAATTTAATATAGTTATTCTCAGTATATAGTTATATAGAGTTTAATATAGTTATTCTCATTTATTCAAACATTCAATTTATTGAATTCATAATTGTAAAATTATAGAATTTAAAATAATCAACAAACCACTTTTTAACGTATAATATATTACCTAGAAATAATTTTGTAATTATTAATATAGCTATATATATTAATATATTTATATTATTAATACTATATTAATAATTATTATATTTATATTAATTATTAATATTATTTATATTAATTATTAATATTATTCATATTAATTATTAATATTATTTATATTAATAACATAATTTTTTATTTTTAGTAACATGAAAAAAATCTAAATTATACTTTATATTATTTCATTAGTCATTTTTACGAAAATGAATCATTATGAGTTTTTTTAGTTTGAAATAAATTAATAATTTTTTTTTGCTGATTTAGCAAGTTAATTAGTAATTTGGTCTGTTAATTATAGTATTTAAAATCATTGCATTTTAACCTGAGATTATTCATTAGTAGAATCACAGAGTTATGACAGATTTAGCGTTACCCAGGGTGTATTATTTGCGACCTTCTGCGCTGCACCTATATTGTGTCTCCTGAAATTTGAATAAAATCCCTCAGTGGAGGTATCTAAGGGGGCTTACTTTCTTCTCAACACCTCGTCAATACCAGAAGAACATTTCGCCTTAGAGATTTATATTTTCGTAACTTTATAAGAAAAAATTATGTGTTAAAAATTTTTGAGAAAGAAAAAAGGGGCGAAAATGGTATGTGAAATGCATATTTGCGTGATTTTGTGATAAAACTGTGATTTTATTTCGGTTAAGAATGCCATATAGGAAGATATATATTTTTTGTATTATGTTTTTACCGTCTTTTTATGATTAAAAAAATGGGTTATACTTTAAAATTGCAAATATAACATTAGAAAACATTCACAAAACAAAAGGGATAATAAATAAGAATTATTGAAAGTATATTGAGGAGGGGGCCTGAATGGCCGAGTGGCTAGCGCTCTGGCGCTTGGTACCACAGGTTTCGGGTTCGAGTCCCGGCGGTGCCATGGATGTTTGTAGTGGTTCGGAATCCACTTTAAACTGTAGGTCCCGGTCTAATAGGATCGTAGAGCGTTGCGGGGGCATTGTTATTCCGCGTCAATGGCTTATCTTCAAGTTACACGCGCCTCCTGGGTAATACAAAGTGAGTAACGTCTGTGCAGCGCTTGCCTTAAGGCATCCGTGACCAAGCTGTCTAAGTGTTTGCCAGCTGCATTAGAAAGGAAAAAAAATATTGAGGAGGGGAAAAATCCATACGTTAACAGAGAAATTAAGAAGTCTATTATAGGAATTTTTTTCTAAATATAACATAGATAAAATCTGAGTAATGTACGAAAATTATTACCTATAAAATATATGGGTATTGCTTTGGGCAGCGGGATTTACATGTCCTTGACCACTTTCAATTTAGAGCATTTTCACTGAAATTCGTAATTTTTTCAATTTTTTAATTTCTTCCAGGAATTTTTTTATTTCTTTCACGAGCTCTTTTTACATACAACATTTCTTTTTACAAAATAATTGAGCGGTTTTTAAATAATTTAGTAAAAATATTAATTCAAATTAATTAATGTAAAGAGGAATTAATGGGAATGTTCTGAAAGATCATCTGATAAAAACATTTTATTTCAACGGGAAAATGAGATGTTTTAAGAAAAGAAAATCATTTGGAATTCTATGGGGTTTTTTTTATTATAATTTTTTTAAGATTGCTATTATGCTTTTTGTTTTAATTTAAAATCTAAATCTTATGGTAACCTGAATATCCACTGATCCTATTAATTTTTTTTTTAAATTTGAATATATATATATATATAAGAAAAATAAGTTAAATTTATGGAGAGTAGTTTTAAGACATACCAATAATCCCATTTAAGTATTTGAAAAAAAAAATCATTTTTAGATTAAAATTTTTGTAACAAACTTTCAGGTAGTAAAAATATATTACTTGAAAGGTTTTTTTGTGGTTACTTAAATCATCCATATAGTTAATGGATTTACATCAATAAAAAACGATCCTAAAGTAATTTTTTTGAGTAATACATAAAAAGAAATCTGGTGAAATCTTCTGAAAAGAAGTTTGGTTAAAACTGAAATTCGAAAACCAAAAAATTAATAAACAGAAAGAATCGAATGGTTAATGTACAGGTATTTTTACTTAGAGAATAGAAGCAATAAAAAAGATAAATTCTTGCCTTAAATCTTTACTTGACCATACATATTCATTAGGTATTTCAAGTACAAGGTTTTAAGAAGTTTTTTTTTTTTTTTAAGAATCTTATTTAATATGTTCTTTTTATTGATTAATAGATCCCTTGCGACTAATTTACTTTGTAAAAAAATCAACTTTTGATTTCAAGTTTTTTTTTTTTTTTTTTTTTTTTTTTTTTTTTTTTTTTTTTTTTTAAATTAGAGAAGGAAATTTTAAAATTTTATTTCGATTTTTAACTAGAAACGTAAAATTAGCTTTAAAATAAGTCTCGAAATATTTTTCTTAATTTATAATAAATGGTTTTTAAGTAATTAAAAAAGGTTCTTTTAATATTAGAATTTTTACAACTTGATTATTTCATTTAGAAATTTTTTTATTCATTCACTATGAACTTTTAAGTTTTATTGAATTGTATTTTAAATATGCAATGTTTAAGACATTGATTATAATACACAAAATTTTAAACATACATCATTATTATCATCAGTGGCGCAACAACCCCATGGTGGACGAAGGTTGTCTGGCTGCTGCAGATTTCGGGACATGAGATGCTTTCATTTTATGGAGTAGGGTTGTCAGCTCTACGCCCAACGCTCTACAGACATATTTGATCTGGACCTGCTGGTTAAAGTGGATTTTTAGCATACATGCACTAGTAAATAGCAAAAATGGAATTTCATAACCTAAAATGTGTAAAGACAACTTTTCAAATTATTAATAAATTAAATTTAATTTAAGAATAAATAAAAACTTACTTCTGAAAAGAAATTTTTTTAAGCAAAGTTGTAAAGCAATATAAGAAAATAATAAAAGTATAACTAAAATTATTTATTTTTTTATTAATTAATGATTAAATTTTTATTTTCCATACTGTACGAAGCTTAACATATTTTTTGATAATAAGACAGGTATTAAACATTTTATTGATGAATATTTTGTAAAAAATATGTAGAAAAAAATTAACTGCTTTAGTTCTTTTAGAACCATGCCGTGCTTAGTACATTTAGTATGGGAAAATATTTGATTATAATTGTAATATCTAGTGCTTTTTAGTTTATTTTATTAAAAATAGCAATTTAACTTTTTACTTTAGTTGTTAGATGCCATATTTTACACATAGTCACATTCGCAAAACATTTATATTAGATGGCAAAACAATCCGGAACTATGTACAATATTTGATATGATATGATGTATTTATTTGCTTGACTATTGTTGATATTTATTTATGAGTAGTATTTCTGCTAAGTTTACATAATTTTACAAAAAATCTTTTTTTTTTTTTTTTTCTATTACTAAATATTTCATTTAACATTTCCTTTATATAAGAAGATATTTTCTTTAACCATAAATATAAAGAAATAATAAAATATGGAAATTTTCTACTAAAATAGTATTGAATACTTATTATTGAATAAAAGACCTATCATTCCAAATTCAGAGTTTGTTTTGATAAAAGCAATACTTTTAAAAGTATTTTTTTTAAGAAAAAAAATTGTAAAGATTATGACTGAAAAATGGATTGAACCTTTTAATGAACCGCATACCAAACAGGTAAAACAAACATTCTTTTTCCAAAATATGTAAATGAGAAGCTATATATCATTCTCTTGTGCTTCGCGAAAACGATTTCAGCGTATGAATATCTAAAAAATAACACAGGCCAAACTGGTTTCATTCTTAAAAAGGTATCATTTATTCAGCTAGAAACCGAAAATCCATTTCATATGGACAGCTATTATGGTGCTATTTTACAAAACTCTGCATACTTCTGCTTTCCTTGTAGCAATACAACAGTAAATATCCATCCAAACAAATTCAAAAGAAATAAATAGACAAATAGAACAGAATTTTTTAAATTTCAAATGGGGAATCCATCTTTTAAAACAGTTGATGCCACCTTGGTTTGCTAAATATCGAGAGGTTAGTCATCGGTCAATCAGTGAAACTTGAAATATTTGTTGATGGGCTTTTAAACGTGCCCCACTGGATTTCTGCCAAACGATCCGCCTTGTCTATCCATCCGAGACCACCCCAAGCCACCCCCCTCTTAAAATCGTGGTCTTTAATGGCCTTTAGAAGGGACTCAAAATTCCTTTTCCTTTTAGCAGTAAATTACAGATTGGGTAACCGATTTTTTCACGGCCCACTAGCTCTTAAGTGAACTTTCATGGCTTACTTTTCCCAAACTTTTGGTGTTTCTTGGGATTTAAAGCTCAACATTTTTCATTTGTTTGCGTTAAGCCTTTCATTGGACTGCTTTGAGTTTTACTTTTTTTTTTGTATATATGTTTTACGTTTTCATTGACTACACCGTAATGAAACGATTTAAAACACAATGCTTTTTTTTTTATCTCTGTTAATGATGTTTTCCCTTCGATGTATCATTTAGGCAAAAAAGGGTTCTTGATAATTAAAATTTGTTTTCGCTTCAAATAATAATATATATTAAACGAGGCATAAATGTTTGCCAGTTAATAGGGAAAAATAATGATTTGTAGAATGCTATAATCAGAAAAAAATTTATGCAAATTTATACATGAGCAATTACTGCATCAAAAAAAAAAAAGATCAATAAATTAAATTCTTCAAAGTAGATATTATTTCTTTGGTTTATTTTATTTTTAGTAAGAGTTAATCAGCTTCATACAATTTTTTTATAGCTTTTACTTTTAAATTGTATTTCAGTGGAACTTCATCTTCACTTGCGTCTACCGTAAAATGTTTCAAAGGAGTGATGAGAGCAAGGTATTGCCTTCCGAGAGGGGTTTTCATAATAAGCTACAATGAATTTGCGTGTTGTATAGGTGAAAATAAGAAAAAATCCAAACATGCAGTTGTAGTGTGCAGATTGGGCAACCAAATTATAACTGGTGTGGGTGCAGGTCACACGTTCAGGTGCCAGATTGTACTGGTGTAGGTACGGATCACACGTACGGGCACCAGATGAGGTGTTTGAGTTGAGATACTAGAGGCACAGGTTGGAGAATTCAAAGCTTTATTTACACGTGCACAAACACCCCACACATACAATTACAGACATACAATATTTAACACATTTAAAGACATATAATTATAGATTCGGGGAAGGACTCCACTTCTAAGCCAAAAACCCGAAACTCGATACGCACAGGGTTAGCAAGATCTACTTCCCGTCTGGTGTAAACCAACTCATGGCCAAGGGGAACTAAATATATTTCCCCTCGGGATGATAGATTATTAGCTGCACGTTTCTCAGTGGGAGTGCTGGTTGCGCTGTAATTCATCTCGGGTGAGAGTCTCGAGGCCGTCTGATCACTTTTCCTGAAAATCACATGGGGCGCATTCGGCAACGTGTTGAAGGAAGCACTGGTTACAAAGCTTAATTGTAAATATGAGACGCTTACAAAAGATATCACGAGGGATAATGTCTCCTGTTTTTTGAAAAATATAACTGCAAGGAAGGCTGTCAATATATTCAAAGTCCAATCTTTCTATTCAATCCAGTCCTTCTGTTCTGAGCTTAAACCTTGACGTAATAAAAAGCAATAACCAGCTAAAGATTAACTCGATTTGTGATCCAATGTTAAAGTCAGTTGCAAACTTGCAATAATGAAATTTATGATTCTTTATTTATGAAATATAAATGTATTAAATGAAAATTCATTCAAATACAAGTTTAGAATGCAAATTTTATACGAAGTTAGCATTATAATAATATTTAATGATAAACTTTATCACTAATTTCGCCAAATACCATCTTTAAATAATTCTAGTCTTTAACTTGCGACTTTTTGTCAAAATACTTTCTTTAAAATATAACATTATTCTGTATTTCGACGTTAAAGTGCACCAATTTTCTGAAAATACTTTTAATTTGCAAGGAAAATTTTTAAAAAGGCGCAATTGTTAAAAGTATCTTGCTAAATAGCTGCAATTTGAACGTGAAATAAATTTGTTTTTTATATTTTCACTTTTAATAGAATAAATAATCCAAATATATTATTTTTGTTTGAAAATAATTTGATATTTAAAACTTCCTGCTTTATTCTACACTATTTTATAACAGCCAGGATGATGGTTACATGAATATAACTGGTTCTTTTGCTGTAAAATCATTGTTCTATAATTTTTCGAGTTTAATTTACAATAATTGTACGGAAAAAGTGTCATTGCTTACTTTTTGCAGAAATTCAGAAAATAACTTTCTTCCAAACATAAAACGTGACACACATAAACGAATCTCATAATCTAATGCTGCAATAAATTTTTCTTTTTAAATTATTACTTCCCTTAAATAATTTTTGTAACAATTTGCTTTATCGTATCAGTTTAAGAGTTGTTTCACTCGTAAAATAATACAATTTTTAATTCCATATTCGCCAAATCCGTCTTTTGTTAGATTCCAGGTGAAATCATTCCAAATTCTTAAATCTGTGTTGGCATTTTAGTAATGGCCCACGTTCGCATCCTACGTGTGGTAATGGCCAGGTTTACAGTAATTGTTTTGGAAAGTCACGGTAAACAAGTCTAATTTCAGCAATTACGGTAGCCTGCCATTATGTGACTGGACATTCAAGTTAAGGCAACGAGTATTGTGGAAAGTTCTACAAGTTTCATTATCGTTTAGAGAAGCATTGGACTGTGAGATTCCACTGTACATTATCATGAATTTACTAATTCAAAAGTTAACAATTTACATTACATTTTTTTCTGAGTTTAAAAATAGGTTATAACAGTGAATTTATTAAATGTATCAGTTGTAATTCTTTTTTTTCTTTCTATGTTACGTTTGATAATTTGCCTTTTTGTAATTTGTCCCTGATACTGTGAATTGGTAACAAGCTTGACGTTACCTAGGATGTATCATGAAGACTACAACTCATTAGGCATAAACACTACAACTATTAATAATGGATATTGTAACTCATTAGGAATAAACACTACAACAATTTAAGAATGTACACTATAACTCAATAATGAACACTACAACTACGTAAGAATGTACACTACAACTACGTAAGAATGTACACTATAATTCATTAATAAACACTACAAAAATTTAAGAATAATGGATATTATAACTCATTAGGAATAAACATTACAACTATTTAAGAATGGGCATTATAACTCATTAGAAATCAACACTACAACTACTAATAATAGATACTAGAACTCATTAGAAATGAACACTACAACTATTTAAAAATTGACATTATAACTAATTAAGAATGAACGTAAAGCGTTAGCAACTAGGGGCTACACTTTTTATAATTGTCTAATACTAAGTACTGCTGAATTGCAGTAGATTTAGCATTACCAAGGTTACATAAAGGAGAACCTAGTACAGTACAGTACACTCGATTTCAAATGAATATCATCAGGAACAACATCTAAGGAGCTTTGTCCCCTTCACTCCTGTAATTAACTGTAAAATTATTGTAATTATTATTATGTATTATTGTATGTTTGATAGTTACGAAAATTATATATGTATTCAAATTCATCGATATAACTTAAATCGTTTTTAGAGAAATAAAATTATTATTACTTTTTTACATTATTACAAATTTTATTATATAAAATTACAAATGTTATTAAATTAAATTAAAACATTAGTTAAAAATTTTATTTTTTGATACTATATTAATTAATACCATTTAAAACATAAAAAGCATTCTTCAAAGTAACTTGCTGGTTAGTTTAAATAGAGTGAAAGGATTAAATATTTTTTAAATAGCTAAATATAGTTTTCTTCAAAAAAAATTGTCTTAAAATCTAAAACAATATTAGTGCAATGATTATTATATTATTATAACTTAAATAAAACACTGATTTTATCTATATACAAAATATCAACAACCTAATCAATCTTTCATAAATAAATCGTAAAAGTTTCTTGACCTTGACTGCAGATTCTTGAAGAAAGGTTTTTACTCATGAGTCATACTGATACGATAATATTAGCACAGGAGTTCAAAGAACTATTGAAAACATAATAATCCATTGATTAAAATCGATCAATCAGTGTGGTTAATAATATTTGTCCAATAACATAATCTTCTTAAAATTATTGTCTTAATTGACTCAATACCAGTTCCTTTTTATCCATTATAATCAATCCAGTGCCAAAGTTCATGAAGCGTTCTCAAAACTTTGTTGATTCTCGCGATTTCTTACACTTTAAAATTACCCTTTAAACCTTTTCCCCAGAATTCGATTAGCTTCAAAACAAACTTCTTAAGAATGTTGATCCCAGAAAGTATCTTCGTTTGAAAAGAGTGGGTGTAAAGAGGGTGGGGGTGGAAGGACCCCTTTTCAACCGCAAATCTTCCCCAACCCCCACCCCACCAAAAGTTTCCTGTGTTCACTGGGCGATGAATTAACATGGAAGTTCAACGAGTTGGTAAAACAAACACGTAATCCCTGAAGCCAAAGTGCTTGGATAAATAAGTCTCCCGTCTCGGCTTATGTTTACCGCCACGGAAAAATGTCTTAATATCCACTATATAACCTCTGCAAACATCAATAAAACAGATTTAATCCCCGACGGAAACAGCGAATACTCTTTTCGCCTTAATCATAGACCATTCCATCATTTGATTAAAGAGTCTGGGTAAGTTTACCCAATAGCTTTAACCCGCAGTTAATTCGTTGATGCCTGTAGTGTATGCAGCGGTGCAACTTTTGGCCCAAACTTAACGACAAATTATTATGCTGGCAAGGCCGGAAATTAACTTTGCATTGTTGGCGACGAACAGCAAAAGCATTGGCGTCGTTGCGGGCTGTTCTAAAAGCACGAGATGGGTAATAAAAGGGGGCTTGGGATATCTACCCCCTGGGCGTTTGACTCGATGGACACTTAAATTGGAAGTGTTTGTGTTTGTAGGAGGGCGGATATTGGTGCATCAAGGGTACTTAGATATCCTGATTTGGAGTTATCTTCTGATGAGATAATGCGAGGGAGAATAAGCTTTTGTTTTGATGTAAAGAATATTATCCAGGTTGTGAACGTGAACGGAATAAGTTAAGGTTCAGTTTCATTAAAATGTTCAGTGGTTAAGCTGATAACAGCAAATTAGGAGAGGAAGTGAAGAATTTTCTTGAAATAAATTATAGTATGTTTAGTACTTATAAATTATAATAGATAGTTCAATTTAGAGAATTGGACATTTCCATTTTAAATGAAATTGAAAAAACATTTTAATGTGTTAATCAAATTTCTTTTTTGATTATATTATTCGTAAAACAAACTATATATAAATTGTATAATATATATATATAATCTTTTATTTATGTTGAGTAAAAACTCGAAATATGTGATAATAAAGGACATTATATTACGCTAGGGACGTATATTAGTTGAACAATTTCGTAACTGATTAATTTATGGATAGATGGTACTGTGTGTTTCAAATTCACGTAATTTGCGGTTGTTTGTCCTCCTTTCTGTGTTTTGATAGTGGTTGTGGCGGCATATAATGTCCCTTTACAAGTGCCATTTTGTCTTTACGGTAGGTTTCTTTTTTTAAACGGTAGGTCCCGGTCAAATATGACTGCAGATCTTGTGCTTAGAGCTGACAACCCTAGCCCTTAAAAAGAAAACATTTCCTGTCTCAAAATCTGATAGCAGGCAGACGGCCTTGGCCCACCTTACATTAGTCCTTCTTATTCATTGGGGCTGTTGCGTCAATGAATAAAAGGAATAATATATCATACAATAACAAATATCCTTAATAGTAGCGTTGTATCTTAGCGTTATACGACTTTAGTAAAATTGTTTACGTATTTATTTTTATATTGGTTTACTTAAAGAAAAAAAATCACAACAAAAATTCGAAGGAAAATCGAAGGAAATTATTACCCCAAAAGAAAATTATTAATAAAAATATGATCGTAAAAATGCTATTAAACTCAACATTTGATTATTTGAGAAGAAAAAAGTCATAACACAATCCTTTAAATTTGAATTTTGATTACATTTCAATATCATCAGTGAGCTCAGTTAGCGTTAAGCACCATTAGACCATCAGATGTCGCCAGGTACTAAGTATTTAAAAAATAAATAAGGTTTTGGTTCCATCAAAATAAAAAAAAATCACAATTTCTTTACTGAGCACTAAATATAAAATATAATAAAACCAGAGAAAAAAAATGCTCTGATATACTGAAATATATGCACACACACACATACATAAATGCATAAATTTTTATATATTAAAAATATCATAACCCAAACTTATTCTATTTTAAGCTTTGTTATTGAATTTAAAATTAGCTTTCCATGTGTACTTCAATTACCAACACTTAAGCCAAAACACAAGATCTTAAATCTGAGCCAAGAATGCATGTCTACACCATCACGCAAATAAATACCTCGTGGTGGGAACATATGTAAGTTGTATCTTAGAACCTTAAGCGAAACTGTTGTTGTGTTTTCTTTCAGGAGTCTATTAATCATTAAACGCACGTGTTATAAACAAGAAAATGGCAAAAAGTAAAAACACGAGCGGGCAAATGAGTTCAGATTTCGTGATAAGGAACGGCAAGATGTTTGGTTGTAGGAATTCAAGGTGATTATTTTTTTCTTCATTAATTTCTCTGTTGGAGTTCGTTTCCGAATTCTTCTGTTCAAGGTCGTAAGTTCGATAACTATGAGGAAAATTTCGAATGTAAAATAATTCAGCGTGATTCTAGCGAAGGTTTGAAGAAATAATTACTTACATTTTCACTTTTTTAAAACAAAAGGTACTTTGGTATATGCTAATTAAAAATGAAAAAAAATAATAATAATGGAAGTCATTATCCTTAATAAGAAAATTCACTTTTGTAGATTAAACATTTATTTGATTTTTTCAAAAAGATGTATTAGATTTTTACATAAATATTCAGTATAATATTTTTAATTATTTTAAATAAATTTTTATTTAATAATAATAATTATTATTATTATTATTATGATAATCATCTCATATAAAGAAGTACGTTACTATTAAGACATTGTTTTAATAATTTGTTTACTGATAATTTTATTGTTTAATCATAATTTTTTTTTCATAAAATTTTTTTTTTTAAATAATTATAAAAAAAGTCATATTATCCATAATTAAAAACATTAAATTTTTGAATATTAATGATACATTTGATGTTTTCTAAATATGTTTTATGCTTTTACATAAATTATTATTGAGCATAACGTGCTATTGTTACCTATGGCTTTATTGGAACTCAATCCATATAAATTTGTCCACTTACCGTAAAACAGAAAGAACATATAAACAAATCAAAATTATAAAGGTAAAGAACAGATATTCTTAACAAAAAGGACCAAAAGGCCTTAAAAACAGCTAAAAACAAGTTAAATGTTCTAGCGATAAAAATTTAAAAAGCTAGAAGCACCCTAATATAAGTTCGTGTGATCAGGACATGTTTTTTCTGGACCTCCAGTAAAATGCACACAAATTAACATATCATTCTGTTTCAGTATAAAATTTTTTAACTTTTTCAAGAAATTTTTATTTAGTAATAATAATATAATAAGTAATAATAATATAAATAAGTATAATTTAGTATAATTATCTCACATAAAGAAGTACGATAATATTCTGAAATTTTTTAATAATTTGTTTACTGTTTAAATAATATGAAAATATATAATGTTGTGAGGTTTTATAATCGTATAACAAAAAGATGCTTTAAAACAAACTGTACTATAAGTATAAAAGGAAGTTATGAAGGTTCATTTAAATATCAAAGTTAGTAAATAAAAATATATTTTAAGTGAAATATTTTCAATAAAAACATTTTATACACATTTCTAGAAGCTCTTATTCACATTTTCATTATAATTTTGTTGAATTTATAAATAAAATTAAAACAATATTCTTATTGCCTTTTATTACAAACTGAGTTATTTCTTTTTCAACAAATTATCTCCATAAAATATTTTCAATGACAACATTTTATACACATTTCTAGATCTTTTTCATGTTTTCATTATAGTTTTGTTGAAAAAATATTAATGCTCAACATTCTTATTTCCTTTTATTACAAACTTAGTAACTTCTTTTTCAGCAAATTATTGTTATTCTTTTTTAAATGTAAAAATATGGTTTCTAAAAGATAATAAAAAAAATTTCAGAACAAGTTTAAATGTTAAAATTGTATTCAAGTTATTAGAAACTTTAATGATAATGTTATCATACTTGACTTAACTCTTATGCATTAACGAATAAGAAATGAAACAAATATCATGAGAGCTCGAGTGACAAATCACACTACTTTTTTTTCCATTCTTTGGGTGTGGTGTTCATCGTAAAGAAAACGCTTTGCTAACTGCGTTGTCTCATAGGTCAAATTAGGAGAATGATCTTTTATTTAAAGCTGTTTTTTTGTTGAAGATGATTCATTCCTTATGTAATATATGGATGACACATTTTGAAAAGGGTGAGGACACTTCATCAGTGTGCATCAGTGAACTAATTCGTAAAGTCCTCTCTTGTGTTACTAGAAAGGGGTGGATGAATGATTCTTTTTTTTAATTAGAAAGCAAAGCTTGTCATGCGTGAGCTTTTAAATACAAACATGAAAAACGTGTAGTCAGTAAGGGATGAAAATTATCAAAAGAAACTGAAACATTAAAATAAAAGTGCATCACCTATGGCAGATTGGTTTGCAAAGGGTCATTTAAAAGTTGATAATTGGAAACATTTAAATAAAAGAATGTAGCCTCCTTTTGGACAGGAATATAAAAATAGGAAGCAACATAATGCCACATTGCTGAAGCATAAAATAAGTTTTTCTTTTATTATAGAAAAAAATTAATGTTGCACTAGTTTCTCATCTCCAACTCTATAAAAAAATGTTCTTATATGATTGGTTAATTGGTGAAGTTAATTATGGATGGTTAAATTGGGGGAAAATAGTCCAAAATTCTCAGGTAAACATTTCAGTAGAATGTTCAGATAAAAAAATAGCAAATTGTTTTAGAGCATTTGTAAATATGTTTATAATTGCTGTATTTCTATCTGTCAAAATTATTGTACATTAAATAACTTCCTTAAGAAAGCTATTTGCTGTTATATTTTTTTATTTATAAATTTGATTGTATATATTAGAATTTCATTATTCAAAGTTATCAACATCAACAAAATTTTAAAGCCATAATAAAAAAATTAAGGAGCATTATTTTGAATCAACAAGTACATTCATAAATTGACCATACTAATAATTGGTTTTATATTGCCTTGTACATTTATTACTTCCTAGGCTGTGAAAATAATATTAATAATAGTAGAAAATATAAAAAAAGAACCAATAGGCATAAATCTAGTAGTTGATTAATCATTGGTTGTCACTAGCTCCGCCCACCGTCTGTCAAATCACGTTATTATCATAGGATACGTGAGAAAAAAAGGTTGGTACACATGGCAATATATCGACACTTTTGGAATTAGAATCGTTGTTCTATCCCATCTGTCTTATAACTTATTGATTCACGGATCATTACAATGAATTATAAACATTAACTTACTCATTCTTTGATTGTTCTATCAAGTTTAGGGACAGAAAAACTCACCATCCCATCAATTTACCTATATCGTTCCTACTATTTCCCAAATAGAAGGGCCCAAACATTTTTTCTGACCGGAATAATAACAAGGCCAGATATTCCAAACCCTGGAGCACCAAACTTCACTTCATCATCGAATCTGCTATGAGCGCAGAAGAATGTCGTGGAAGCCATTGGCGGTTGCCGCATAATCGAAAGCCGGGCAACACCTGCGACTTCAAGTCGTTTATTGCTTTCTTTAGTGGATGGAGGTGTAGGCCCTCGGAGCGATCGTTTGTGGGTCATCTTTCTCTGGATTCACGGCCCATCATAAAAGAGAGATCTCTACCCGCAGACTCTCTGCGGAATGAATACTCCCGCCAAGGATAGATTCGTTATTTATTGCAAATGGGCTCTGCTGTTGATTCAGCCCGATTTTGTTTATGGACGAGGGCTTTGGTGGTGTTTTTTGGTAATTCTTCCGAGTGCGGGAAAGATTAGTTTCTTTAAGATCTCTGTTTGGTACTATGAGGCATGTTTAAATTAGAGTTCTGGTTGGGGATTTTTTTTTCTCATTTAGGAACAAGTAGAAATTTTTTTTTATAATCGCAAAATAAAAACAAATGTCTTTATGACCAGTTGAAACTTAAAAGAAAATCTTTATTTCCTAAGTTCCCTATCGAAAAATAAAGCTTATTGTTAAAATTATTATTATTTTTACAGTTATTATTAAAATTATCATTATTTTTAAAACTATTATTATTATTAAATTGTTAATGGACATAATAATTAATCAGTTCTCAATGTTTTTAAACGTTCTTCAGATATGGCGACAAAATTGGAAGTTTATTGATATAGTATATATGAAATGATTTATGGATTTTCCTAGCATTGAAAGAAACTTACAATTGTAGAATAAGTTTTGATGTTTTCTACGTCATTAGAAAATTGTTAATAAATAAATATATATACGTAATATAAATAATATAATTATAATAATTATATTTATATATATATATGTAAATTCATATATACGTATATAAATATTTACAGATTTTATTATGGGATACGTGAGAGAAAACAAGGTTGGTATACATAGCAATATATCGATACTTTTGGAATTAGAAATGTTGTTCTGCTATTAAACATCATAAAAATTTCCTTACTTTCTTGCCAAAATTTAATTCTTTTTGATTCACGGAACATTACAATGAATTCTTATCATTAACTTAACTCATCCTTAGATTCTCCTATTAGGTTTGGGGACAGAAAAACCCGCATCAATTTACCTATATCGTTTCTACCATTTCCCGAATAGAAGGGCCTCAAACATTTTTTTCTGTCTGGAATAATAACAAGGCCAGATATTCCAAAAACCCTGGAGCAACAAACTTCACTTCATCATCGAATCTGCTCTAAGCCCAGAAGAATGTCGTGGAAGCCATTGGCGGTTGCCGCATAATTGAAAGCCGGGCAACACCTGTGACTCCAAGTCGTATATTGCTTTCTTTAGTGGATGGAGGTGTAGGACCTCGGAGCGATCGTTTGTGGGTCATCTTTCTCTGGATTCACGGCCCATCATAAAAGAGAGATCTCTACCCGCAGACTCTCTGCGGAATGAATACCCCGCCAAGGATAGATTCGTTATTTATTGCAAATGGGCTCTGCTGTTGATTCAGCCCGATTTTGTTTATGGACGAGGGCTTTGGTGGTGTTTTTTGGTAAATTCTTCCGAGTGCGGGAAAGATTAGTTTCTTTAAGATCTCTGTTTGGTACTATGAGGCATGTTTAAATTAGAGTTCTGGTTTTTTTTTGTCTCATTTAGAAACAAGTAGAACTTTTTTTTTATAATCGCAAAATAAAAACAAATGTCTTTATGACCAGTTGAAACTTAAAAGAAAATCTTTATTTCCTAAGTTCCCTATCGAAAAATAAAACATATTGCTAAAATTATTATTATTTTTACAGTTATTATTAAAATTATCATTATTTTTAAAACTATTATTATTATTAAATTGTTAATGGACATAATAATTAATCAGTTCTCAATGCTTTTAAACGTTCATCAAATATGGCGACACAAATGAAAGTTGTCAGATGTAGTATATAAGAAATGATTTATTGATTTTCCTAGAATCGAAGGAAACTTACAATTGTACAATAAGTTTGGATATTTTCTATGCCATTAAAAATTGTTAATAAATATATATAATATAAATAATAATAATAATAATTAAATATATAAATAATATACATATTTTATTATGGGATACATGAAAAAAAAAACAAGGTTGATACACACAACAATATATCGACACTTTTGGAATTAGAATTGTAGTTCTACTATTCGGAATCCCCAAAATTTACTCCTTTTTGATTCATGGAACATTACAATGAACACTTAACATTAACTTACTCATCTTTAGATTGTTATATCAAGTTTGGGGACAGCAAAAACCCACCATCCCATCAATTTACCTATATCGCTTCTGCTATTTCCCAAATAGAAGGACCCAAACATTTTTTCTGTCCGGAATAATAACAAGGCCAGATATTCCAAACCCTGGAGCACCAAACTTCACTTCATCATCGAATCTGCTATGAGCGCAGAAGAATGTCGTGGAAGCCATTGGCGGTTGCCGCATAATCGAAAGCCGGGCAACACCTGCGACTCCAAGTCGTTTATTGCTTTCTTTAGTGGATGTGGAGGTGGGCCCTCGGAGCGATCGTTTGTGGGTCATCTTTCTCTGGATTCACGGCCCATCATAAAAGAGAGATCTCTACCCGCAGACTCTCTGCGGAATGAATACTCCCGCTATGGATAGATTCGTTATTTATTGCAAATGGGCTCTGCTGTTGATTCAGCCCGATTTTGTTTATGGACGAGGGCTTGGGTATTCTTCTGAGTGTAGAAAAGATTAGTTTCTGGAAGATCTCTGTTTGGTAATATGAGGCATGTTTAAATTGAAGTTCTGTTTGGGTGATTTTTTTTTCTCATTAAAAAACATAGTTTAAGAACAAATTAGTTTAAAAAAAAAAAAAAAAAATTCTTCAAGATAAAAATAAAAGTCTTTAAGAAAGTCTTAAATTAAAAATATACGTCTTTAAGTATTATTTTTTATGGTAGAAAAATAAAAAGGTATTGTATAATTATATGTTAGGAAAATGCTAATGAAATATTTACGTTACGAATGTTACGTTTACTGTATGTGAGAAAATGTTAATGTAAGTGTAGAAGGCGCAATGTTGATGTTAAGCCTATAGAAAGAAGATAGAAATGTAAATAGCTATAAATCTTAGTTCGCGAATTGCTATTTTTGCTATATTGCGTTAATTTAAAAATGTTTTCGTTTGCAATATTTGATTAATTCTTTTAATTAAGTTAATTAATTAATTAAGTTTAAGTTTTTTAAGTTTATACTTGTGATGAAGAAGCAACATGCAAATTGACGCAAAAATCATCCTTATATTCGATGTAAATATGTAGAAAACAATAGCTTTTGCAAAAAGTGCTTGTATATATTTAATTAAATCATAAATCCTATTTTGAAAAATGATGTATACAAATATGCGAATATATAACGTAAACATGCAATGAAGTATACAACATATATATACGATGAATTGTACATCATCATAAATATACGATGAAGTATACAACATGAAATATACGATGAAGTATACAACATGAAATATATACGATGAAGTATACAACATGAAATATATACGATGAAGTATACAACATGAAATATATACGATGAAGTATACAACATGAAATATATACGATGAAGTATACAACATGAAATATATACGATGAAGTATACAACATGAAATATATACGATGAAGTATACAACATGAAATATATACGATGAAGTATACAATATGAAATATATACGATGAAGTATACAACATGAAATATATACGATGAAGTATACAACATGAAATATATACGATGAAGTATACAATATGAAATATATACGATGAAGTATACAATATGAAATATATACGATGAAGTATACAACATGAAATATATACGATGAAGTATACAACATGAAATATATACGATGAAGTATACAATATGAAATATATACGATGAAGTATACAATATGAAATATATACGATGAAGTATACAACATGAAATATATACGATGAAGTATACAATATGAAATATACGATGAAGTATACAACATGAGATATACGATGAAGTAAATAAACTTGCCATTGTACCATAATCATTCACCTTTTAAAAAAATGCCCTTGTTTACTGAAAAACGATTGCATTAGTTCGGATGAATATACCTTCCCTTATTCACTGAAAAACGATTGCATTAGTTCGGATGAATATACCTTCCCTTACCATGAAGCATTAATAAGTAAGGTGATTGTCACATGATATATATATGGCGCTGAATAATAATCTGAAAAATCAATCAATCGAAGGATTGTTGAATTTAAGTCTAGTACACCTTCTGAATACTAATCATGATACTATAATATACATGATAAATAACATAACATAAAATATAGAAGGAAGTGTACAACAGGAAATATACAATGAAGTATATAAATTCAGAGGCCATTGTATCATAATCATTCACCTTTTTTTAAAAAAAAATGGCCTTATTCACTGAACAGAGATTGAATTAGTTTGGATGAATATACCTTCCCTCAATTAACCCAAAAATTCCGTCGAACACTGTCAATTAAACACTGGAACAAACAAAAGCTGTCTCCAAATCCGTTTCCTCATAGGACTTTGGAACGTCTCCAAACCATCCTCTTTTCCCCATAAGATCGACTACAAGGAATGCTTACAAGCGGAAGGGATTTTTATCTCGGTTCGTGCTACTCGACTTGAGAAGGGGAGATCGAGTACTTGTTACGGGGGTGGGGGTGGGGGGGGAAGCAATGGAATGTTAAGGGGTGGGATAGAGTAGCTGTGATTACTTGGGCATTAACTCAGTTCCTTCCCTTGAAACGTGATGAAAGATTCGTGGTATCTGTCTCTGAAGTTTACCGGTTAACTTTTTCCAATGGCCGTTCTGTTCGACTGTTGGAGTCTTTATGTAGTGGCATTAGGTACCAATCCGTTGGAGAAACTTTTCGGTTTGGGAATCTGTAAAAAGTTCAAGTTGTTTCTTTTTTTTATTTTTAAGTCATTAACAGTAACATGATATATATGGTACTGAATAATAAACCAATGGAAGAAATGTTTAATTTAAATCTACTACTCCTTTTGAATACTAACCATGATACTATTCTGAATAAAAAATACTCTTGAAAAATTCATTTTCTGTATTGTAATTCATTTTACTGTTCTGCAATTTTTGTGTTTTTTTTTTCAATGTTTGGGGAAAAACTTCTGGTGTGATAGAATTTTTGTTATTATGAATCCGTGTACCAATTTTTTGAAGAAGCTTTTCAGTTTGGGAATGCATAAAATGTTCATATAGTTTATTTCTATCATGTGTAAACAATAAATCGATACAAAAATCATAATAATATTCAACTTTTTTTTTAAATCTAAATGTATACAAAACCTATAAAAATATCTAAATACGTTTTTATATATTTATACAAATATTTATCTAAAAAACCTACATAAAATGTATAAAGAAATATTTATATAAATATACAAAAAAACAGCTCTTAAAAAAAGTGTTTTTATATATTTAATTAACTCACAAAGCTTATTTTACAAAATAATATTCTGAAATATGAATCAATGGAAAAATTGTTGATTTTAAATCATTTACCCCTTTTGGATACTGACCATGGTTCTATTAATCAAAAAATACGTCGGAGAAAATAAAATTCCATGTCATACATCGTCAAAAAAATAGCCGAATATCAACAGTATATAACCAAACAAAATATAACATAACAGCATATAATAGTAGCAGCATAAAAATACATAAAAGAGCAACAATAATAACACATAAGAGTATAATTTGAAACGTTAAAATTGAATAGCAACATCATAACAACAACTGTATAAAAGTATAATTTGAAACATTATAATTGAATAGCAACATCATAACAACTGTATAAAAGTATAATTGAAAACAGTATAATTGAATAGCAGTAGTAAATCAGTGTATAGCAACCATTTATAGCGGAATAACAATAGTATAACTTTGGTATATTCCCTTTATTATTGAATTTATTAATATTTATTCATGAAGTTCTAGGGTTATTAGTCTTTGGTTAATAATCTTTGAATTTACACATCAGAGCGTTTTTAAATGTTTTATTTGCTTAGATAGATTCCGAAATATAAATTTAAAAACTATATATCGTAATCTAGTAAGCGGATTTTCTGGTGGAGAACTGGCTCAAAATCACTTACGTCATTTGAAAATGCTATCCCGCTTCTAATAAAATTCGTAGTAAGGTGGTAATATAATATCATATTGCCCCTCTGTTGAATCCTTTTTGACTTGCATGTTATTCTGAAAGCCATCTGTCGTTTTCTTTTTAAATTACATTCTTGAATTATTATTCATAATATGCATTTGATGGAAATTTTTTTGTGTATCGCAAATCATAAAAATTGGATACCCCCCCCGCTCCCCGCGCAGATTTAAGTAAGTAAATAATAGTTGTGAAATAATGTAATTTAAATAAATATAAATTATGAAAAAAATATGAGTAATTAATAATATATATATGCTAATAATAGAGAGTTTTTGCATACCATATTTTGGACGTCCGTTATTTTTTTCTCCCTAGCGCGCATGCTCATAGGAAATTACGCATGCGTATCTGTAATAATGTTTCCTATGAGCATGCGCGCTAGGGAGAAAAAAATAATAAAAACGGACAAAATAACGTGACAAAATACGGTATCCAAAAACTCTCTAATTTTATATCTATTTTGGATACGCAAAATTAAAGGCTAATTCAATTTTGTTGGATATTATTTTAATTATTTATTATATTATTTTTAATTGCATTTAATTCTCTCTTTATTCCGTAATTTAACTTTAGTATAAAAGAATTTCTAGGATTTTTTTTTTTTTTTAAATATTCATACATATGTTGTCCCTTACTGAGTTAGTTTTAGTTTTGCATCGATATATCTTTCCATACGTACATTTAAATGTCATTAATTTCGTAAAATTAATGATTTTTCCTAAATTAGGGAAAAAATCCCGTCAAATTTAACAAATGAAGTGTAAATTAGGCAGTTATATTACTGGCAAAAACAACTTCCCAAATTGGAATGAGAAAAGCAGACAAAAGAGATGAGAATAATGAGAAAAATTGAATCTTTTCTAATTAGTTTAATTGAAAGAAATCCTTACCTTGGTATGAGACAGAAATACTTTGAAGAACTGTAAGAAATCCGTGACCCTAGTGATCGTAATTACAGGACACTTCTAGACTAGAGACAAGTTCTAATTAATGATTAGAAATGCATCTGCAGTTGTACATGTGTTATTTCAAGTATAAAAGGAATTATTCGACATAAAAAAATTCGAATGTATCAGTTGAAGAATAAATTGCACTTGTTATGAAATTCAGATGCTAATTACTTTTGTCAAATATCTGTGACTTCTTCAAGTAACCCCAATATATAGAAGTAAATTATTTTTTATTTGAATAAAAATTTATTAGAGAATTATTGACTGATGGATAAGGCACAGGTTTTGAAGTAGGATACAATATTTCAAACCGAACCGAACCTTTTGTCTGAGCAGGATATAATGGTTGACTGGGAAGTTTTTATTTCTTTAGACTGTTTAATTGATAGTGATAACTTTTAAATGATAGCGATCCGTTTAAATTATAATGTTTCAAAATATAGTGATAAAATACACTGAAGTGACAAAAGTCATGGGATACCTCTTAATATCGTGTCGGCCCTCCTTTCGCCCGGCGAAGTGCAGCAACTCGACGTGGCATGGACTCAACAAGTCGTTGGAAGTCTTCTGCAGGAATATTGAGCCATGCTGTCTCGATAGACGTCCATAATTGTGAAAGCGTTCATGGTGAAGGATTTTGGGCACGAACAGATCTCTCGATGATGTCCCATAAATGCTCGATGGGATTCATGTCGGGCGATCTAGGTGGCCAGATCATTCGTTGGAATTGTCCAGAATGTTCTTCAAACCAATCGCGAACAGTTATGGCATGGCGACATGGCGCATTGTCATCCATAAAAATCCCATCGTTGTTTGGGTACATGAAGTCCATGAACGGCTGCAAGTGATCTCCAAGTAGCTGAACATAAGCATTTCCAGTCAATGTTCGGTCCAGTCGCACCAGAGGACCAAGTCCATGCCATGAAAAAACAGCCCACACCATTACGAAGCCACCACCAGCTTGAACAGTGCCTTGCTGACAGTTTGGGCCCATGGCTTCGTGGGTCTGCGCCACACGCGAACCCTACCATCAGCTCTTACCAACTGAAATCGTGACTCATCGGACCAGGCCACGGTTTTCCATTCATCTAGGGACCAACCGATATGCTCACGTGCCCACGAGAGTCGCTGCAAGCGATGTCGTTCTGTCAGTAAAGGCACTCGAGTCGGTCTTCTGCTGAAATAGCCCAAGAAAGCCAAATTTCTCCGCACAGTTCTAACAGACAAGTCCCTTGTACGTCCCACATTGATTTCTGTGGTTATTTGACGCAGTGTTGCTTGTCTGTTAGAATTTACGACTCTTTGCAGACGTCGCCGGTCTCGGTCGTTAAGTGCAGGCGGTCGACCACTGCGCTGTCCATGGTGAGATGTTATGCCTGAAATTTCATACTCTCGGCACACTCTTGACACAGTGGATCTGGGAATGTTAAATTGCCTAACGATTTCCGAAATGGCATGACCCATGCGTCTAGCTCCAACTAACATTCCGCGTTCAAAGTCTGTGAATTCCCGTCGTGCGGTCATGATCACGTCAAAACCTCTTCACATGAATAACTTGAACAGAAATGAAAGCTCTGCGAAAGCACTGCGCATTTATACCTGTTCTACGCGATGCTACTGCCATCTGAAAATTTGCATATTGCTATCCCATGACTTTTGTCACTTCAGTGTATATTGGTGTTGGGACTACTCCTCAGTGTCCGGCACTTGGAGCGGGCACTCCATGATTAGTCTATTCATGGATGGAAGGAAAGGGTGCAGTTTCTGTTGTGATAGAGCATTCGTAGGTAGAAGTTTGATTTGGCTCCGAATCACTGAAGAAGGTGGGTCTTCCGGGAGGACACGACCTGATGGCCAATTGGCTAGCGGTCTGGCCTTTGGTACCACAGGTTTAATGTTCGAATCAGATTCATGTGTCTTTCAGCTCAGGTTTCATGTGGCATGGATGTTTGTTAGCTGTTCGGAATGCACTCTAAACTGTAGATTCCGGTCTATTTAGCCGTCGTGTGCACAAGATATCCGTAGAGCGAAAAAGCAAACCAATCCTTGTTTGACTTCTAGGGGAAACTGCCCTGAATCTGTGTACAGTATGGGAGAAAAAACTAACTAACGGTTAACTGCAACCAGTCACTCTGACTAATGAAGCAATATGCTAAACATCTCCAACGCCCTCGAGCCTCCTCTTTTTTGAAACAATGTCTACAACAATGCCTCTAGCTGATTGAACGTCAGCCGTAATGCTCTTCACCGGCGTAAATTGTCATTGTGTCCCGAGTCGGGCTAAAATATGTATTCACGTCTTTAGGGAGACAACTTAGATAACGTTGAGTTT
This sequence comes from Caerostris darwini, assembly GCA_021605075.1. Taxonomy (NCBI): domain Eukaryota; kingdom Metazoa; phylum Arthropoda; class Arachnida; order Araneae; family Araneidae; genus Caerostris; species Caerostris darwini. The sequence goes on from BPLQ01014125.1 coordinate 65,717, forward strand.
GCTACATATCTGCTGTTCTAGTGGAAGTGACTTCTGGCGAAAGTTCCATTTTAAACAGTAGCAAAAAAATTCGTCAAGAAACTCATAGGAAACGATATTATTTATTTTGAATAATATAATATTCACTTTATAAAAAAAAAATATTATTTAAAATAATTATAATAAACAATTATACAATTAATAATATTATCAACAATTTTTTGTAAATATTATAATGATAGAATTTATGTGTGATTATCTTAGAAATGAAATTCGAAAAATCCTCAAAAACTGTGTACAAAAAAAAAAAATTTGCCACATTTGTTCTAATTACGTAAGTTCTGGTTTGACATAATATATAAAATATATTTTTTTTTCATAGCTGTTATTTTTCTTATTATGATTTTGCTTTTTTCTAGCTCGCTAAATTTCTTGTGATATATACATAAAACATTATTTTAAAATAAAATTATTTTTTTCTTCATGGAAAAACGAGTACCTGAAATGTAAATTACTCTATTCCATAAATTTCCCGGAATATTTAATAAAATTTTAAATTATATTTTTAGCATTGGTCAATTCGTAAAATGATTCACAACAAATTTTTTTTTTTCAAAAAATAAATTTTTAATTACTTTCTGGCGTAACAATATTGAGGACGGAATATACCTAAAATTAGAATCTTAAAATTAATCTATCCTGATTAAAATTCTCGTATAACTTTAAAACTTTTCCAGCTCTGCAGATTAATACTCCCGCATAATTGATTTATGGTCTCTGTGGGGATAAAAAGAAATTCGATCTTCCATGAAAATTAAAAATATTTTTTTAAAAATATAAAATTCATTTCGAAATCGATATTTGACTGATGAATTATGTTAAATAAAATAACTGAAAACAGGTATTTTATTAAGATAGAACTCTTCATTAAATATATAAATATTTTTGTTGTTATTATCAAATTTAAGGCAAGTAATGAAATATGAAATGATGTGAGAGATAAATTTCATGGAAACAATCTATTTATTTTAGTAGAGTTATTATTATTTATTTTTAATGTTGCAGTCGAAGGCGTAAGAATATGTTTCTTTTAGAATTCAGTTGATTTTTAAATTAGAATGGTATTAGTAAAAACATCCTACTGGTGTCAAATTATAAGTTTTTTAGAGATAATATTCGTAATTTACTAATAAAGATAATACTCTTATTTTGCTTGCAAATATTTTTTGAAATAATAATTTGGATTATTTTTTAAAGTTTCTAAATCTCATATAGTGAAATTAATATATCATATGTCTAAAAAATTATAAGTCCTAAAAAATAAATAAATAAAAAGGAACTAAAAAATAAATAAATAAAAATAAAGATCATAAATAATAAATAGTAAAAATAAATAAGCAAGTTTGCAATAATAGTATACAATCTTTCTTATTTATTTTTGTAATAATAGTATTTAGTTATACTATTTATTATAATTTTATTAAATGCTAAAAATTAATAATAAAGATAAACACGATTGGATTGTAAAAGTTTGGCATACATATACTTAATAAGAAAAAGAACAACATATATTGCAACATATATTTTGTATTTATATAAATTGTAATTTTTTTTTTAATAGAGAACAAAATGTTCTGGTAGATTACATGATTAGTCTCCAAACTGGAACAAAATGGATTCAAAATCTGTGAAACAAAGTAAATCCGAAAACTTCGATGTTTTTGATGATGACGGACGCTATGAATCTGAAGGCTGGGAAGTCCTTCTGTTGAAATTGATAAAAAGACATGTTCGGACCATTTATGCTTTAAGGGGCTATTATTAATAAGTCACAATTAAACAATGCCAAATATAAGTTCACCGAACGCAAGATAAGATAAAATTGGTAATAAAAAATAACGTGCCGAAATGAATTTTTCTGCGAAAAAGCAATAATTCACCTACCCCTTTCAATTAATGTTTATCAAATATAGTAAAAGTAGGGACATTTTTAGCGATAATAGCAGCGATACAGCATTAAAATATATAGATTGCATTCAGCTCACGAAATCGTTGAATCAGTGGATTACAGTTCTGATTCTAATCTGAATCCGATTTCAAATCCAAATGGTTCAATTTATGCTTTAATATCTATAACAAAGGATGAGAACTTAATGAGAACATAATTCTTTTAAATTTTGATAATGGAAAAAAATAAATAATTTGAAGCAATTCTGCATTAAAAATGATTCATTAAGGGGTTATTATTAATTAGTCACAATTAAACAATGTCAAACATAAGTTCAATTAGATAAAGTGGGACAATATCAAATAAATAAATTAATAATAGTCCGAAGTGAATTTGTCGAAAAAAAGTCAATAATTTCCCTACCAACATCAAGCATCACAAATATTTCCCGAGTCAATTTAAAATCAATTTAAATACTTTCACACCAAACTCTCTCCGACCAATTCCCTAAACGACACAAGTGCGAAATTCCGAAACACTGTCCTCCCCCACCCCTATCTTCCACAAAATGCCACCCACGCAAAAGATGCTAACGCCAATTTATTGCGGCATCGAATTCCTCCTGACGAAATTGACACCCCAGAAAACTCAGTGAAGGTAAACTTTTATAAACTAAACCCACTCAACACTCTCTTTGCCTCCTTCAACGTAATTAAGTCTTCCACGCTTTGGCGAGTCCAAATCAATCGACGATGGACTTACATTACTGAGTTCACCCTCCCGAAATTCTCTTGTCCAAGGTTGGCCGGGCACATCTTAACAATACTTCGTTAGATACTCCTTATACTTGAGTGCCGTTCGATTCGGTAACACTTTGTCCTGTAAAAGATGACCCCCGTAAAATAACCATTACTTGGAAGTCTTTTACATGATTGCAGATTTACGGAAAGATGCAACTTAATTAACTAAAAGAGGAACGGATACATCTCACCCCCTTTCTTGACTAATTTAATTGCCACCATTTTAATTCCACAATTTGTTGGCTTGGAGCAAGCAGTAAGTTGATTAAAGTAAGCACCCGCTAGTCGAAGACTGGCACATTGTGATACCATCACAATCCAAAGAACTGTTTCCTCCCATTATCATCTTAATGCGAATTGGGCAAGAGTTAGAGTACGAAGAAGTACTCTTGGAGTACTTCACCTTTCCGATAGATTTACTCCGTGATCTTACACGAAGAACGATAATTTCGGCAGTTGTTTACCGGAAATTTTTAAGAGAGAGAGAGAACGAGATCACGCCCCTTTTATGTAGACCACAAAGATGGGTTTTTGTCCCCCTGACATTGTTTGAGGAAGAGATGATGATAATGGCAGCGCCATCGCTGAAGATCTGGTCGATTGCGCAATGCCTTGATGGTCTGACATTAGCACTCTGTGGAGCAGTGGTGCTTGGCTAAAAGTTGGAATGAGTTCTATTTGATCCGGAATAAATTCACTGACATCGGCGATAATGTTCATAAGAACCTACTTTATTAGACGAGTTAAAATATGGGCTAATTTTTTCCTTTGGTTGTTCTTATCTGTGTTTTTAATGATATTTTTATTTTTAAACGCACTATCTTAAAATATTGATAAGACTTAATGCAATTCGATAAACAAAATAGCGGTTTCCAAATGTCAGATATTTATTTGCACTGCATCAATCAAAGTCATGTAACAGATTCAGCGTTACCTGCGAGCAATATCTAATACCGATAGAGCCATCTAAATTGCATGAAGGGATTTCTAATATAAATGGAATAAACACTGTTTTAGGAGAAACGTAAAGGGTCCGCATCATTCTCCTCACCAATTTCGACGAAAGGACTTTCCAGCCTACAGATTACAACGTACTCTCAAAGACTCCCCTTCATAGGCATTGAAGTTTTCGGGTCGGCTCTGTTCTCCACATTTTGTATCGATTTTGTATAGTATGGAAACTAAACATGAAATCCACAAGGATATTTTGATTTCAATAAACGAGATAAAAATTTATCATTAGTTGCTCGTTATACTTGAGTATTATAGTCTGAGTGCTAGCTAATTGGCCATCAGGACTCTTATAGAAAAAGAAAAAATTCTTTGAAAGAAAAATATATATTTGAAAATTAGAACTTCTCCATTAAAGATTATTATTAATTAGTCACAATTAAACAAGGTCAAGCATAAGTTCAATAAGATAAAGTGGGACAATATCAAATAAATAAATAAATAACTGTCCAAAGTGAATTTTTTAATGGAAAGTTAATACTTTCCCTACCAACATCCAGCATCACAAATTTTCCCAGACTCAATTTACCATCAATTTAAATACTTTCACACCAAGCTCTCTCCGACCAATTCCCTAAACGACACAAGTGCGAAATTCCGAAACACTGTCCTCCTACACCCCCATCTTCCACAAAATGCCACCCACGCAAAAGACGCTAAAGCCAATTTATTGCGGCATCGAATTCCTCCTGACGAAATTGGCACCCCCCAGAAAACTCAGTCAAGGTAAACTTTTATAAACTAAACACTCTCTTTGCCTCCTTCAACGTAATTAAGTCTTCCACGCTTTGGCGAGTCCAAATCAATCGACGATGGACTTTTACATTACTGAGTTCACCCTCCCGAAATTCTCTTGTCCAAGGTTGGCCGGGCACACTTAACAATACTTCGTTAGATACTCCTTATACTTGAGTGCTATTCGATTCGGTAACACTTTGTCCTGTAAAAGATGGCCCTCCGTGAAATAACCATTACTTGAAAGTCTTTTACATGACTGCAGATTTACGGAAAGATGCAACTTAATTAACTAAAAGAGGAACGGATACATCTCACCCCCTTTCTTGACTAATTTAATTGCCACCATTTTAATACCACAATTTGTTGGCTTGGAGCAAGCAGTAAGTTGATTAAAGTAAGCACCCAATTGTCGAAGACTGTCACATTGTGATGCCATCACAATCCAAAGAACTACTGCCCCCCCACCCATTATTATCTTAATGCGAATTGGGCAAGAGTTAGAGTACGAAGAAGTACTCTTGGAGTACTTCACCTTTCCGATAGATTTACTCCGTGATCTTACACGAAGAACGATAATTTCGGCAGTTGTTTACCGGAAATATTTAAGAGAGAGAGAAGGGGATCCCGCCCCTTTTATGTAGACCGCAAAGATGGGTTTTTGTCCTCCTACCATCGTTTGGGGCAGAGAAGATGATAATGGCAGCTCCATCGCTGAAGATCTGGTCGATTGCGCAATTGCCTTGATGGTCTGACATTAGCACTCGGAGCAGTGGTGCTTGGCTAAAAGTTGGAGGAGAAAGTTCTATCCGATCTGGAATAAATTCACTGGCATCGGCGATAATGTATTTAACTACCTACTCTATTATACCAGTTAAAGTATAGGCTAATTTTTTTTTTATTGTTCTTATCTGAGTTTAGAATGAGTCTTTATGAGGTAAGTTTTATCATACTCATTATCTTATAAATCTTTATAAGATTTATTGTAATTCAATAAACATGATTTCCAAGTTCTGGATATATTTGACCAGAGGTTATTTGCACTGCACCAATCCAAGTCCTGCAACCAAACTCACACTCTCCAACCAATTCCCTAAACGACATGAGTGCAAAAATCCCCCCCCCGCTTCTTCCACAAAATGCCACCCACAAATATTTATTGTGTCGTCTGACACCAGTCATCTACTTTCAATTAATCTTTATTAAATTTAGTAAAAGTGGGAACATTTTTAGTGATAATGGCAGCGATATATCACTAAAATCTATAGATTGTATTGGGATCACAAAATCGTTGAATCAGTGGATAATAGTTCAGATTCTAACCTGAAACAGATTTCAATCCAAATGGTTCAATTTATTCTTGAATATCTATAACACAAGATAAGAACTTATTGATCATAATTCTAATAATGCATACTTTAGATTTTGGTGAAAAAAGTCTCTGAAATAAACTATATAATAAAGCATGAAATGTTAATGGAAAATATTTTTAAAAAAAATTGATAATGGGAAAAAAATGATTTGAAGCAATTCTGCATTAAAAATTATTCATTAAAGAGTTATTATTAATTAGTCACAATTAAACAATGTTAAACATAAGTTCACCAAATGCAATAAGATAAAACTGGACAATAATAGATAAATAGTGCGCCAAAGTGAATTTTTGAAAGAAAAATCAAAAATTTTTCTATCAACATCCAGCATCACAAATTTTTCCCGACTCAATTTACCATCAATTTAAATACTTTCACACCAAGCTCTCTCCGATCAATTCCCTAAACGACACAAGGGCGAAATTCCGAAACACTGTCCTCCACACCCCTATCTTCCACAAAATGCCACAAACGCAAAAGATTCTAAAGCCAATTTATTGCGCCATCAAATTCCTCCTGACGAAATTGGCACCCCCCAGAAAACTCAGTGAAGGTAAACTTTTATAGGCTAAACCCACTCAACACTCTCTTTGCCTGCTTCAACGTAATTAAGTCTTCCACGCTTTGGCGAGTCCAAATCAATCGACGATGGACTTTTACATTGCTGAGTTCACCCTCCCGAAATTCTCTTGTCCAATTTTGGCCGGGCACACTTAACAATACTTCGTTAGATACTCCTTATACTTGAGTGCTATTCGATTCGGTAACACTTTGTCCTGTAAAAGATGGTCCTCCGTAAAATAACCATTACTTCGAAGTCTTTTACATGACTGCAGATTTACGGAAAGATGCAACTTAATTTACTAAAAGAGGAACGGATACATCTCACCCCCTTTCTTGACTAATTTAATTGCTACCGTTTTAATTCCCGAATTTGTTGGCTTGGAGCAAGCAGCTGTAAGTTGATTAAAGTAAGCACCCGATAGTCGAAGACTGGCACATTGTGATGCCATCACAATCCAAAGAACTGTCCCCCACCCCATTATCATCTTAATGCAAATTGGGCAAGAGTTAGAGTACGAAGAAGTACTTTTGGAGAACTTCACCTTTCCGATAGATCTACTCGCTGATCTTACACAAAGAACGATAATTTCTTCAGTGGTTTACCGGAAATTTTTAAGAGAGAGAGAACGAGATCACGCCTCTTTTATGTAGACCGCAAAGATGGGTTTTTGTCCTCCTACCATCGTTTGAGGGAGAGAAGATGATAATGGCAGCACCATCGCCAAAGATCTGGTCGATTGCGCAATGTCTTGATGGTCGGACATTAGCACACGAAGCAGTGGTGCTTGGCTGAAAGTTGGAATGAGTTCTATCTGATCTAGAATAAATTCACTGGCATTGGTGATAATGTATTTAAGGACCTACTCTATTAGACCAGTTAAAGTATAGGCTAATTTTTTTATTGATCTTATCTGTGTTTAGAATGAGGTTAGTTTTATCATACTCATTATTTTATAAATATTTTTAAGATTTATTGCAATTCAATAAACACGATTTCCAAGTTATGGATATATTTGACCAGAGTTTATTTGCACTGCACCAATCCAAGTCATGTAACAGATTCGGAGTTATATAGGAGCAACATGTATACCGGAAGATTCAGCTGTATTTCATACAGGGTTTTTAGTTACAATTTGGAATAAACACCCTTTTTTTTTTCTTTTCATGCCACCTGATGGCCAATTCGCTTGTGTTCTGCCTTTGGTACTACAGCCCTCATGTTCGAATCCTGGCGGTGGCATGGAGATTTGTTAGTGGTTGGGAATCCACGTTAAACTGTAGGTGCAGGTTTAAATTAATCTTAAACTGTGCACAAAATGATCGCAGAGCGACAAACCAAACCAATCTTTTTCATTGGTGGGCCAAGACCGTCTGCATATTGGCAGATTTCGAGACCGGATATATTTCTGTTTTTACGGGGTAGGATTGTCTGTCCTGCACCCAACACTCTACAGTCCTATTAGACTGGGACCTACAGTTTAAAGGGGATTCCGAACAGCTACAAACATTCATGACATCGCAGGAACTTGAATCCGAAACCTATGGCACCGAGGACCAGAGGGTTAGACACTCGACCATTCAGGGTCTTAACAAAATCTAAAAGATGAATTATTAGAATTATGATAAATAAGTTCTGATCTTGTGTTACAAATATTAATCTATAAATTTAACCATTCGGATTCAGATTAGAATCAGATAGATTAAAAAGTAATTGGAAGTAGATGACTACTGTCATAAGCAACAAATATTGGAGGGGGGCATTTTGGGGAAGCGGGGAGGGGGACATTTTTTTGAAAATTCGCATTCATGTCTTTTAGGGATTTGGTTGGAGAGACGATTCGTAGTGGAAATATTTAAAATGATGGTAAGTTGAGTCGAAAAATTTGTGATGTCGGTAGTGAAATTATTGGCTTTTCTTTCAAAAATTCACTTTTGACATGTTATTTATTTATTAGAATCTAATTCTATCATATCTTGCGTTTGGTGAACTTATATTTGACATTGTTTAATTGTGACCAATAATAATAACCCTTTAATGAATCATTTTTTAATGTAGTTTTGCCTCAAAGCAGTTTTTTTTGTTGCTCAAAATCTAAAATATGCATTATTAGAGTTATTACCAATAAGTTCTTATCTTGTGTTATTAATATTAAATTTTAAAAAAATAAAATGCAAATAGTAATAGTAATGGTAAATAGTAATAGTAATTTTAGTGTAAATCCAACAATTTGGATTGAAATCGGATTTAGATTAGAATCAGAACTATAATTCCCTGATTCATCATCTTCGAGGCTCCTATACGATATACATCGTTGAAATTATAACAAAAAAATGTCCTCACTTGTACTAAATTAAAAAAAAATAAATGTAATGGAAAGTAGATGTCTCCGGTCATAAGCAATTAATAACATGCAGTTGTTTGCCAATCCTTTAAATACTGAAAGATATCTAGTTAAATGCCTGTGAAACAAATTTTAATCAGCTAATTCGTACCACTCAAACACAAAATAAACATAATATGCGAATATACTCGGGATAATTCATTAAAAGGGTTAAAAATGTGTGTACACAATGAAAACTTTTAAAGTATTCCATCAAGTTTAAAAATACGAATACTTATTTTTGTATATAAACTGTTAATAACTTGTGAATTTATTTCGTGAGAGAATAGAATATTAGGTGTCATTTATGGTTATTTAAATGAATATATTTCATTCTTCATATCATAAATACTTTTATGAAGCAAAAACAATTCAGATAATACAAATCTTTATGCCAAAGTTATATTTCCGATTACTAAAATTTAAACGTTTCTCATACTTCCTAAAAATAGCAAAGAATAAAATGTAATCCCTACCAAGAAAAGTGACAAAAGTAAAAAAGAATTGTTTCTGTTTCACAGAAAAAAGTAATGAATAATTAAAACTAAAATATATCAAAGGTAAAATGCCACACATTAAAACCTATTGGTTAATTAAATAACTATAGTTTTCATAAATAATTTTCCTTTGAAAAAACACCAATATTTTTTTAGTTTGGGAAATAAAATTGGAATTGATATTTATTTAATTCAGTTACTTTTCTTACGTATACGTCATATTACATATGCAAATTTTAATCATTTCTTAGCTTATTTTCCCATCTCCAGATAAACCCAATGCATATAGAATTATTTATATATGATGCACAACAAAACAACACTCTTAGCACAGCAAAATAGAAGATACTGAAAACCGTGATATATTTCTCCGGATATACAAACAACCAACAAAGCTGGGAAAAGCATCTTAAAATTCGGGAACTTCCAAAGAATTTTTAATGGCCGACATCATGCGTAAAGCAAGGCTGTAGTATCTATTTAAAATATCGATTCCACCCTCTTTCCCAACATCTAGTGAGACATTGAACATTTTGCTGCTTGTATTTCTTTCTTAAAAAGCCCCTTTTCCCATACAAGACAAGGGAGGCCACAAGATTTGTTTTGAAAATTCTATGCAAACACAGCAGCAGCAGAGATGGGGGAAGACACCTAACGAAACAAATCACTCTTTCCTTCCAGGTATTGTTGAATAAACAAACACCTCAACACCAACTCGGCTGTCGATGGTTTTGCCCAAACAGAGAGAAGACCTGGCTCATTTGCATACACAACTTCAATGGCCGCCTTCCTTTGCCAAGAGTGGGCTTGGAAGAAAAATTGGCGAATCACGTTAAAGTTGCCATGCATATTGGCTCCGGAGATGAGCAGGATTTCGGAATAGGAAGTTCATTCCGGAGATCGTCTGAGCAATTTCGTGTAATGCCTCTTTTAACGGGAATTGCTTGTGATAGAATCCAAGTTTCTGTTTCCGGATATATGCGCAACGGGTATTAGCTTCACGCCTGATTATGCTCTCGATTTGAATGCTGTTATATAGATATAAACCATAAATTACTGGATGATAATGTCTTATCTCTGGGAAGCTGATTTCACTGTTGTATGTAATACTTTGACATTTGTATTTTGGGTTCCTTTTTTAAATTTATATTAAGTATAAATATACAACGCCCAGATTATGAAAATAACTAAGAATAAAGTATAATATACGATATAATGTAATAACTACATCGCTACCAAGACAAGTAACCCGAGTAAAAAAAATTTCTCGTTTCACAGAAGAAGAAATATGAAAATTTAATAGTTAAAAGAAAAATACCAAATAATAAAAAAACTTATTAATTAAGTAACAATAATTTTCCTTTAAAAAAACACCAACTTTTTTTTTAGTTTGTGAAATAAAATGGAAATTGCAAATTATCTGATTCATTCGCTTTTCTTGCATATAAGTCATATAAGATATGCAAATTTTAATCCTTTCTTAGCTTATTTTCTCCTCTTCAGATAATACCAATGGTTTTCTTAAGTTCGTTGTTAAAAGTTCAAAAAACAATGCATATATAATTATTTATATATGATGCATAAGAAAACAACACTCTTAGCTCAGCAAAATAGAAGATACTGAAAGCCGTGATATTTTTCCGGATATACAAACAGCCAACAAAACTGGAAAACATCTTAAAATTCGGGAACATCCAAAGAACTTTTAATGGCCGACATCATTCGTAAAGTAAGGCTGAAGTATCTATTTAAAATATCGATTCCACCATCTCTCCCAAAACATCTAGTGAGACATTGAACATTTTGGTGCTTGTATTTCTTTCTTAAAAAGTCCCTTTTCCCATACAAGACAAGGGAGGCCACAAGATTTGCTTTGAAAATTCTATGCAAACACAGCAGCAGCAGGGATGGGGGAAGACTCCTAACGAAACAAATCACTCTTTCCTTCCAAGTATTGTTGAATAAACAAACACCTCAACATCAACTCGGGGCTCGCGATGGTTTTGCCCAAACAGAGAGAAGACCTGGCGCATTTGCATACACAACGTCAATGGTCGCCTTCCTTTGCCAAGAGTGGGCTTGGAAGAAAAATTGGCCAATCACGTTAAAGTTGCCACGCATATTGGTTCCGGAGATGAGCAGGATTTCGGGATAGGAAGTTCATTCCGGAGATCGTCGGAGCAATTTCGTGCAATGCCTCTTTTAACGGGAATTGCTTGTGATAGAATCCAAGTTTCTGTTTTCGGATATCTGGGCAATGGGTATTAGCTTCACGCTTGATTATGTCTACGATTTGAAATCTGTTATATAGATATAAACCAGAAATTACTTGATGATAAAGTCTTATCTCCGCCATGTTGATTTCACTGTTGTGTATAATACTTTGATATTTGTATTTTGCTATCCTTTTGTAAATTTATATTAACCATAAATATACAACGCCTAGATTGTAAAAATAACAAGAATAAAATATAACATACCATATAATATAATATCTGTATCGCTGCCGAGAAAAGTGATCCGAATATAAAAATATTTTCCTATTTATCACATGAAAAATGATAATTCAAGATTGAAATATGTTACCAAAGTAAAATACAAGTAATAATGAAACTTATTAATTCGGTAACTACATTTTTCCTGTGAAAAAACACCATTCTTTAAAGTTTTTGAAATAAAATGGAAATTGCAATTTAACTAATTCAATCCCGTTTTTTTTGCATATAAATCACATTAGACATGCAAATTTTAATCATTTCTTGGCTTGCTTTCTCATCTGCAGATAATCCCACTATTTTTCATATGTTATTAAGTGCTATTGTTAAACGTTGAAAAACAATGCATATTGAATTATTTATAAATGATGCATAAGAAAACAACACTTCTTAGCACAGCAAAATAGGAGATACCAAAAGCCGTGATATTTTTTTCCAGATATACAAACACTCAACAAAGTCGGAAAAGCATCTTAAAATTCGGGAACTTCGAAAGAAATTTTAATGGCCAACATCATTCCTAAAGCAAGGCTGTAGTATCTATTTGAAATATCGATTCCACCCTCTCTCTTCCAACATCTAGTGAGACAGTGAACACTTTGCTGCTTGTATTTCTTTCTTAAAAAGCCCCCCTTTTCCCATACAAGACAAGGGAGGCCACAAGATTTGCTTTGAAAATTCTATGCAAACACAGCAGCAGCAGAGATGGGAAGGGGGGGTAATGATAAAGTCCTAACTCCGCGAAATTAATTTTAGTGTTTACAATAGTTTGATATTTGTATTTTGCTTCCCTTTTGTAAATTTATATTAACCATAGATATATACAAAGCCATGCTTATAAAAATAACCAAGAATAAAATATAATATAATATAATAACTATATAACTACCAAGAAAAGTGATCCGAGTGAAAAAAAAAATGTTCCTGTTTGATACAGAAAAGAAAATTTAAGGCAGAAATAGGGTAAAGGTAAAATGTCACATATTAAAACTTATTGCTTAATTAAGTAACTATAATTTTCATTTTTAATTTTTCTTTGATAATTCGGCGCAATGTTTTTTTTCTTATTTTTATTTTGTGAAATAAAATGGAACTTGCAATTTATTTAATTCAGTTCCTTTTCTTGTATATAAGTCATATTAGATATGCACATTTTAATAATTTCTTAATTTATTTTCTCATCTCCATATAATCCCAATATTTTTATGTTCGTTGTTAAAAGTTGGAGATGTAATTTATATAGAATTATTTATATATGATGCATAAGAAAACAACACTCTTAAAACAGCGAAATAGAAGATCCTGAAAGCCGTAATATTTTTCCGGATATACAAACAGCCAACAAAGTTGGAAAAGCATCTTAAAATTCGGGAACTTCGAAAGAAATTTTAATGGCCAACATCATTCCTAAAGCAAGGCTGTAGTATCTATTTGAAATATCGATTCCACCCTCTCTCTTCCAACATCTAGTGAGACATTGAACATTTTGCTGCTTGTACTTCTTTTCTTAAAAAGCCCCCTTTTCCCATACAAGACAAGGGAGGCCACAAGATTTGCTTTGAAAATTCTATGCAAACACTGCAGCAGCAGAGAGGGGGGAAGACTCCTAACGAAACAAATCACTCTTTCCTTCCAGGTATTGTTGAATAAACAAACACCTCAACATCAACTCGGCTCGCGATGGTTTTGCCCAAACAGAGAGAAGACCTGGCTCATTTGCATACACAACTTCAATGGCCGCCTTCCTTTGCTAAGAGTGGGCTTGGAAGAAAAATTGGCCAATCACGTTAAAGTTGCCAGGCATATTGGCTCTAGAGATGAGCAGGATTTCGGGATAGGAAGTTCATTCCGGAGATCGTCGGAGCAATTTCGTGTAATGCCTCTTTTAACGGGAATTGCTTGTGATAGAATCCAAGTTTCTGTTTCCGGATATCTGGGCAATGGGTATTAGCTTCACGCTTGGTTATGCTCTCGATTTGAAACCTGTTATATAGATATAAACCAGAAATTACTAGATGATAAATTCTTATCTCCGCTAAGTGGATTTCGCAGTTGTGTACAATAATTTGATATTTGTATATTGTGTTTCCTTTCTTAAATTTATTTTAACTATATATATACAATACCTATTTGTATTTTTCTTTATTCTCTATGGATTTTGTTGAATCAAGTATATCTGGGTTTGATGCAAATACTTGTACTCTGCATAATTCTAATTTATTTTGGAAAAAAAATTATTATTATGATCCTGCTCTTTTTGTTTTTGTATGATGATTTATTTCAGAAACTCATTTGAAATCCATGTACTATACCATTCTTCCGTATTTTATCGTGCACAGCTAACGTGTAAATGAAAATCAGCTTTTGCATTCAGAAACTAGAAGACATAATGACGATTTTTACAATCTTTACAAAGAGTCTCGCATCAATGAAAATTTCCGGGTATTCTCCCATATGGCATACAAATGTGAAGTAAGCCCTAAAAAAAATTCTCTGAATGCAAAGTCCTCCCTTCATCCCCCGTCTATAGGAGGTGTCCTGATGTCTGAGTGTCTAGCGCTCTGGCACTCAATACCACAGGTTCGAATCCTGGTGGTGGCATGGATATTTGTTGGGGGTTCGGATTCCACTTTAAACTGTAAACCCCAGTCTGTTTAGCCCTACAACATTTTGTTTTTACTTGCTTAAGTAAAATACATTGGCTTTGATTTCAATCTTGTTAAGTGGACATGCGCAATAAAGGGGTGGGCAGATGGATATTGTAAAACTCCCTCTAGCAAATACTTTTTTTTGACAAAATGATATTATGCTTTTATCGAAAAAATAATAAATAATTTTCTACCGAGTACAAAGCGTTAGTACGTCAGAAAAGTTAGATTTTCGTTTGTACGCGTTTTACTCTAGCTTCAAAAGTCGAGTTGAATTGGTGGAGAATGTGACTTAATATATTCCTTAAATCGGCCTTTGGGCGTTATTCTATTTTTTGTCTTAGAAAATGCAAATAAATGATAACTTTTCCAAATTTACCTTGGATGTACATGAAATAATTCATGGTATATTTTATGTTTCGATTTTTAGCAATCATTTTTCAAATAAATATGAAATTTAATGCTGAAAATTACTTACTCATCATTATCTTATTCATCTATACTTCATTATCTTATTTATCGTTCTAATTATATAATTTCTCTGCTTCAATGCATATGTAAAGTAGGAAACGATTAATTATTTACATTTTTTTCTTTAGATAATGTTACTTTGATATAATGGGATATAAATTTTATTGGGAAAAAAATTAATAAATGCATATATTTTCTTTGTCTTAAAAGCTTATTAATTCAGAATCATGATTGATTTTTGAAATTTTAAATTGAGTACCTTTTATTTCGATATAACTGTTATATTTATCAATATACTGAAGAAAATATATATATATATATGGCTAAAACATTAGCATTATTTTAAATTATTGCTGTGGTTTTATTAAACAAAACCTGCACTCACATTTATTTTTAAATCTATGCGTCATAAATAACATTTACCCTATTTAAATATGCAACCATGATTCCTCCTACGCACTGGCAAGTACACCCCCCGTTTTGTTTAGGAGAGATGGTCAGTAGGCTTCGAGACTCTCATCCGAAAGGCAATACAGCTCAACCAAACAATTGGAGAACGGAAATAAAACAAACATGCTGAAAACTAATACGCAAGGTTGCGCTAAATATATTTCGTCCCAGAGAGAAGAATCGCAAAGATTCTCAACAGAATCGCAAAGATTCTGTTGAGAAACGTTTAGTTTATAGTCCTCTCTCTCTGAGAAGAAATATATTTTGCGCAACCTTGCGTATTAGTTTTCCTACGGACATTCTCCCGGAGAGGAAGTATATTTATCCCAACCATATATTTATCCAACTCGTATTAGTTGGCCTACAGGCTCTCATCTCTAGAAGAAATGCATTTCGCGCACCCTGCACATAGCAGAGTAACGGTGTTTAGGTTTAGAAGTGGAATCATTCAACGAATCTATAATCATATGCTTTTAAATGTGCTAAATATTGTACGTGTCTAATTGTATGTATGTAGAGTATGTGCGTGTGTCAATAAAGCTGTGAGTTTCCCAACCACTGCCTCAAGTATCTCAATCCAACTACAGTCAAATACAATCTAGCTGCCCAACCTGCACACTACAAATATATTTAAATATATTAAATATATATATATATATATATGTTAAAAGTAGTAAATTATATTTTTCGGATAAATATTAATTGTGTTTTTAATTAACATTTAATTTTTATTTTTAACTACAAACATTTATTCAATACATCATATCCAACGGGGTAAATATTAATTTAATTTAATCCTTCAAGCAAAATTTATAATAATCTGTTACATGCCAGCTTAGTTATTTTACATCTCAATTATTTTCAAAAACCAAGAACTCACCTTATTAAAGAACGAATTATTTATGTCATTGTATTAGTAAGTAACGGGAATTTTGAAACTACTTTAACGAATTGTTAAATTTTAAACATATTCTAAATACAATGTATCCATTAAATAAATATTTAAAAATGATGTGAACGATTTTATTCGTTATATAATGTATATATTGTCTAGATATATGGACAAAAATATAAGGGTAAAACAAAAAGAATATTAGTGCATAGCATGGCTTGCAGCAATTTGAAATGCTTGTTTTATTTTCGTTTTTTGAATCGGTCTCCAATTGTATTTTTGTTTGTATCTTTTAGAAATAAATAGTAATACATTTGAAATATAATAAACATAATATACTGAATATTTTCTCGGAAAATAGTTAATGTTGACAAATTCTTATTAAATAATTATGAGAATTTTAAAGGAGTTAGAAGTTTAGTTAGTTAAATGAGAAGAATTATGAGTTTTAAAAAAAGAACGCAATTATATTTTCAATTGGGGATGGGGGTTCGCGCTCGGTGTCACAAGTTTCGAGTTCGAGACACGGTGCAGCCATGGCTATCTATAGTGGTTTGGAATCCACTTTAAGCCGTAAGTCCCTGTCTAATAGGATCGTAGAGCGTTGCGGGGGTTGTGTTACTCTGTGTCCGTAGCTTATCTTAAAGCTACACGTACCCCCTGGGTAGTGCTAAGTGAGTAACGTTGGTGCAGCTCTTGCTTAAGGCATAAAATATAACTGTCTAAGTATTTTCCAGCTGCAATAGAAAAAAAATATATGTATATTGAATATTTTCTCCGGAAATATATTATAAATAACTGTGACATTTATAACATATATCATAATAACTGACTTATTAAATAACTTTGATAATCCTACTTAATTTCAAAAGTGATTTCTCAAATTTTCACAATGATTCCACTTATAAAAAGGAGAAAAACAATTTATTTATAATTGTGGGTGTGGCGTGGATGGATAGTGATTACAATCCAACATGCAGACCGTAGCTATTTTATATCAATTTCTTATATTAAAACTTGTGATGTGTTTAATATTTTACTTGAAATTAAGAAAAATATATATTCTATTCACGTTTCTTATTAAAATCGTCTTTAAATTTTTAATTACAAGAAATATTAAATATCTAAAAATTATTGATCAATATTAAATAATACCTTAAATCAAAATTTCCTTTGTAAATTGAATCTTTAAATTTTTTAAACAAATAAACGTACCAGAATGGTTAATGGTCAAGATATTTACTATTGGGTACATCATTATTTTTACTGCTCTTGCGATAAATACTTTCAAACATGGGTTAAACTTTCTTTGTGACTTTTACACATTCCTGATGGCCGTCACGTATCGTCCACTTGCTTACAAGAACCTTGGTACAAATGGTACTTTTAGCATTCATGTTAAGTGCCGAAGAAAACTCGTACCAGGTTGAGGTAAATAACAGCCGCTTCCTCAAAGCAATCCACTCATGAACATTCCAAAAGAGCACTACCATTTCACATCACACAGGCCGAACAGAATGATACCTGGATTTAATCTTAATGAAAGCCAGCACTCCTCCTGTCATGGCTTAGCACAATATCCAGAAGTGTTGGAGTGTGAAAAAACTGCGTTATTTGCTCCACCATCCAAGTTCCAGTGTCAAGAAAGTGTCTCGATCATTACCTTAGATGCCTTCCTTACAAAAGCAAAGAAAGCTCTTTTTAAAGGAGTGTTGAACAACAACAGCACTCTTGTAGAATTTCCTAGATGGCAAATAGAACCTTCTTGTTGGCTAAGCGTGACTGGGAATGTTTGCCGAATGTCAAAGGGTGCCGGTGCATTAGCGAGCTTTGCTTTTGATGTCGCAATAGCTTTCTATCGTTAATTGAACTCTTGATGGCTAATTATGAAATTCTGAAAATGTCTTTGAGTTATGTGCAGATTTCTAAAAGTAAGGCAAGTCGCTGTACTTTTAGATTTGTCGCTAGCTGAAAGTTCATGGAAATTCTTTATTGTGAAAATAGTGATCTTTGTATGAGTTTCATATTACTTAAAATGGGTTTTAAAATGTTAATTTGTGATGTCATAAGATCACTGAACCGTATATTTTCCATAAATGTTATGTCAGAGATGGATCGATTTTTAAGATGCACTGCATTTAATTCATGTAGTATTGCAATGTTGTTAAATATTTTAAATAATAAAGATTTTAATAAATATTTTAAAAAAATGTCGTGATAAATAGTGTTTATTTAAGTTAAATGATGCTATAAAATGCTATAAATATTTTATTTAAAATATTAACTTAAAGTATTTTAATCAAAGCAAGTAATCTTCAGTTTAACACACCTTGCAAATTATTGATTTGCTATTTCGGCGCTTAAACTTTTATATAAAACAGTTTAAGGACAAAGGATAAGAAGACAAATACAAGATAGGCGAAAAACTATTCACGCTGAAATTCATATTTTTGTCTACAGCGTTTCAAAATTTTCACATTTTTTTAAACAGTCAAATGAATTCTACATATCATTTTATAAACACAAATATGGATTTCAGAGGGAATATTTTCTTGCTTCTATTTTGTACTTCTTCTCTTATTCTTTGTCCCTAAACTATTTTGTATTAGTTTAGGCGCCCAAATAGCAAATCAATAATTGGCACTGTATCATAAACCCATCATATCCCATTATACTTGCTTAATTAAAATACTTTAAGTTAATATTTCAAATAAAATATTTATAGCATTTTAAAAAACAGTATTTAAATTAAATGAATATTATTTATTATTAGAATTTTTTTAAATATTTTTGTAAAATCTTCATTATTAAAATATAGATATTTAAAAATTTAACAACATTCCATTACGAAATGAATTCTATGCAATACATCTTAGAAACCCATTCATATCTGACATAACATCCCTGAAATTTATAGCGATCCAGCGATCTTCTACTATCTCAAATTAACATTTTAAAACCCATTTTAAGTAATATGAAACTCATAGAGATATTGCTATTTTCACATTAAAGAACTTTCAGCTAACGACAAATTTAAAAGTACAGCGAGTTGCTTAACTTTTAGAAATCTGCACATAACTCATCAAAGACATTTTCTGAAATTCATAATTAGCCTATCAAGAGTTCAATTAACGACAGAAAGCTATTGCGACATCAAAAGCAAAGCTCGCTAATGCACCGGCACCCTTTGACATTCGGCAAACATTCCCAGTCACGCTTAGCCGAGAAGAAAGCTCTATTTGCCATCTAGGAAATTCTACAAGAGTGCTGTTGTTGTCCAACACTCTTTTGAAAAGAACTTTCTTTCCTTTTGTAAGAAAGGCATCTAAGGTAATGATCGAGACACTTTTCTGACACCGGAACTCGGATGGTGGAGCAAATAACACAGTTTTTTTACACTCCAACACTTCTGGATATTGTGCTAAGCCATGGCAGGAGAAGTGCTGGCTTTCATTTAGATTAAATCCAGGTATCATTCTGTTCGGTGTGTGTGAAATGGTAGTGCTCTTTTGGAATGTTCATGAGTGGATTGCTTTGAGGAAGCGGCTGTTATTTACCTCAACCTGGTACGAATTTCTTCGGCACTTAACATGAATGCCAAAAGCACCATTCGTACCGAGGTTCTTCTAAGCTAGTGGACGATACGTGACGGCCTTTAGGATAGTGTAAAAGTCACAAAGAAAGTTTAACCCATGTTTGAAAGTATTTTTTCACAAGAGTAGTATACAAAATGAGGTACTCAATAGAAAATTTCTTGGTTATTAATCATCTGGTTGTTTATTTCTTCTAAAAAAAGATCAAGTTGAATACGAAGGAAATTTTTATTAAATGTAATGCTTGCATGTGTTTCATCTCTTGTAATTAATAATTTAAAGAGGTGTTTTTTTAGATATATGAATAGAATATATATATTTCTTATTTTTGAGCAAAATAATAAGCACATCAAAACTTTTAATATAGAAATTGACGTAAAATACTTTCGGTCTGCATGTTGGTATCTAATCTATAAGATAGGTAATTTGAAGCCAATAATCAAGCATGTTATATGTATAAAAAGAGTTTAAATGAAAGATTAAATTCGTAATCGTCATTGTTATTGGCGCAACAGCCCATTGTGGGCCAAGGCTATGTCTACCTAGGGGTAGATTTCGAGGCAGAAAGAATTAATTAAGGATAATAAATAATACAAATTTATGAATTTGTAAATTAAAGAATAAGAGGACAAAGACAGATAGACAAAATAATTAAAGAATAAAGGACAAGATAGATAACAGAAAATATTCACACTGAAATTCCTATTTTTGTGTATAAAATGCTATAATTTTAATGTTTTTTTTTAAATAGTCAAATGAGTTCTACATTTTTACTTTATTTATTCAACTATAGCCAACGGCCGTACCATGCTGAATATACCGGTTCTCGTTAGATCACCGAAGTCAAGCATCATTGGGCGCGGTCAGTACTTGGGTGGGTGACCATCTGGGAACACTGCGTGCCGTTGGCAAATTTGGGACCTGAATGGCCGAGTGTCTAGCGCTCTGGCGCTCGGTGCCACAGGTTTCGGGTTCGAATCCCGGCGGTGCCATGGATGTTTGTAGTGGTTCGGAATCCACTTTAAGCCGTAGGTCCCGGTCTTCTATGACTGTAAGAGCGTCACGGAGCAAAAGTCAGGCTTCTACCTACGGGTGCTCCATCACAACAGAAGCTGCTTCCTTCCCCTTCAATCATGAGTCCATATGGGCTCGTGGGCTTGGCCAGCCAAGTGGGATAAGAAACAACAACAACAACATATCTAATAAATAAAATTAGAAATTAATTGAGGGTTTAAATGAAAGAATTAAGAATAATAAATAATATCAATTTATGAATTTGTAAATTAAAGGAAAACATATTATAATTGATTGAGTAAATGAGTATAACTTTTACATATAACTGTTATTTAGTTATTAAGGAAATTTTTATTTATTAGTTGCCTGGTGACTTAAATAGTTTTATTCCAGCATTTTTATATAAATTTTTTTTATCAACTTATTATAAAAATAAACTAATTAATAAATAACTTATTTTTTATCAACTTACTTTTATAAAAAAAATAGTTTTTTAACTTTGTTATATTTGATTTATAGTTTAATATACTATATGGAGAGGTATATGAATAAGGGTTTTGCTATCTTTTCATTAAAAACAATTTATTAACGCTGTCTTTTTCAACACTTAAGCCTGGTTTCAACAATATCACGTGACTTGCAAGGAATGTAGTGTTACTGGAAGCAATTTATCATTCAATCTGTCATTGGATCACTAATTACTTCCGTTTTAAAAGCGCTCTTTGTCCTAAAAATACGCATTTACAAAGAGGTTATTACTTTTTTTTTTGTTTGCATTTGTTTTAGATCTATTTTTAACATTTTGAAATCAAAAAAGGAAATTTCATTAGCAAAATGACATCAATACTTAAGATGGAATTTCGTAATAATTATAAGGAAATTATTATTTTAGCTTTATTTATTCCAGATTTAATTGTGAAATAAAAAAAATCGAATACTCTGAAAAAGGTATTATAGTTATTAATAAATTTGTTTTCTTTCAATTCGAATATATTTCTTTTTGAAATATTACACAAATGAAGAAAGATCTTTTATAATATTAAAATTTATTAAATACTTGCTAGATTAATTTAAGCAGATAAATGTATTTATAATTATTCATCTCATAATAAGAAATAAGAATAAAATAAAACCGAATGTTAGATATCGATGTCTGATAGTGATGATTATGATGTTTAGAACATCATGATCAAATCAAAAGTAGATAGTGACACGTTCTATCTAATAGCCAACACGCATTTCATATGACACGTGGTCTGAAAAGTTAAAAGCCTGACACTTAGATGGCGCGACCAGTATTAAATCCATATAATTTTTAGTTAGCACTAACCTTCAAAAGACGCGTGTATAAATTTGACAGCTGTTGCACTATTAGTATGTGAGTTATAGCATTTTTAGTGAAGCAACTTTTGTTAGTTTGAAAAAATGGATAAAAAGAAATTTCGTCTGTTAATAAAGCATTGCTTTTTGGCGAAAAAAAAATATTATTGAAGCCAAGGTTGGCTTAATAAACATTATTCGGACTTAGCAAACCACTTCTCTACGGTTTATTACCTGGTGCAAACTTTAAACGAGGCAAAATGAGCACCGGGGACGATGCACGCAGTGAACGCCCCAAAAAGGCTGTTACCGACTAAAACCTAAAAAAAGGCCACAAAATAATTTCTGATAACCGTAAAGTTTGATTGAGATAGCTGAAAGATAAAAGGAACTGCTGCTAAAGATATCAAAGGAACGTGTTACACATATCGTGAATGAATATTTGGATATGCGAAAGTTGTGTTCAAAGAGGGTGCCGCGCGATCTCACAATCGACCAAAAACAACAACGAATTGATGATTCTAAGCAGTATTTGGAGCTGTTCAATCATAATAAACCCGAGTTTTTGCGTCGACATGTGACAATGAATGAAACATGACTCCATTATTTCACACCGGAGTCCAATCGACAGTCAGCCGAGTGGAAACCACGTGATGAACACTAAAAATGCTATAACTCGCATACTAATAGTGCAACAACTGTCAAATTTATACACATATTTTTTTAACGTTAGGGCTAACTAAAATTCATATGGATTTACTACTAGTAGCGACATCTATGTGTCAGCCGATGAACATTTCAGCCCACTTGTAAAGTTCACCAAATGTGCCTTAACCAGTTTCAGTTAACGCTATAAACCTCTATCTAACATAATTATCATTACACAACAGTTATAATCAATTATCCAATAATTACTATTTATTTTAACACGAACTTGTGTAACTGGATAATTAATCTAATAATAAAAGGGATAATGACGTTGATGATATAGTTTGCATTTTAATATAGAACTCGCAATGTAATAAGTATTATCATTGCATTACGTCAGGATAAGATTAGCATTTTGGTGCCATTGTAATTTAGAAATGTTATCATTGCAATTTCAGAAGTGTTATGATTGCATTATCTTCCTAATACCACTGAAATTTAGAATTGTTGTCATTGCAATCTAGGTTTAACTTCTTAAACCACTGCAATTTAGAACATCTTCTCAAGGTTTTCCCCTCCTCTAAAAGAACGAGGGATTTATCGTGCAATTTCTAGAATAGATGTTGGTGATATTGTTTCTATTTTAGTATCAGGTTCATCATACAAGAAGTGATATTATTGCATTATATCAATCTAGGTTTAACTTCTTGGTGCCACAGCAATTTCGAAAGAATTATCTGAGAACTGATTTTCACCCTCTTTTTCGAGAACAGGCGATATATCATGACATTCCTAGTGTAGATATTGGTGATATTGTTTGTACTTTAGTATCAGATTCATCATGCAAGATATATTATCATTGCATTACCCCAATCTAGGCTTAAATTCTTGGTGCAATCGCAATTTTGATAGATAAACATGAGAAATGGTTTGCACCCTCCTTTTGGAAAACAGGCAATTTATCATGAGATCCCTAGTGTAGATAGTGGTGATATCATTTGCAGTTTAGTATCAAACTTATCATGAAGACTTGTAATCATTGCATTATCTCAATCTAGGCTAAGTTCTTGGTGCCACAGCAATTTTGAGAAAACAACCTGAGAAATTGTTTGCACATTCTTTTTGGAGAGCAGGAGATTTATCATGAGATTATTGGTGTAGATATTGGTGCATTTTAATATCAGACTCAGCATGAAGACGTGTTATCATTACATTTTTATTTATTAATTGGCTGGTAACTTAAATAATTCATTTGTTTAAATGGCCTATTTTTTTTATCAACTTATAACAAAATTAAAAAATATATATATATTAATAAATTAATATATAGATATTTAGATATTTGATTGTCAGGTATTTAGATCATCACTCTAGGTTTAACTTCTTGGTGCAATCGCAATTTTGAAAAATAAACACGAGAAATGGTTTGAACAGTTCTTTTTGAGAAGATAGGACGTTATCATGCTATCCTTGTCATAGATATTGTTATTTTAGGTCAACAGCTTCACTTTTTGGGTTTCTAATGTCATTCACATCCCTTTAACATTAGTACATGGTTAACATTGCTTGGAAAGCATCCTTACATTCAAACCAGGCTGTCTTTATTCAGAAGCACAATACTGAATACACCACTGCACTTCGATAAACATAAAAAGAAAAGAAAAAGATATAAAACTGAAAAGAATAATTAGAAAATGGATAGATTTCTAAACAATATCTTAATTACATAAAATGCATATTATTCAGTAATAATGTAGGGAGGTATAATACCAAATCTGCATTAAAATAAGCATTGCGTAATGAATTTAACATTATATTATGCCAGTATAATGTCGCATAGTGAATGAAAGTGACAAGCCAATGATTCTGTAGTTTCCGCGTACGTAAATTTGCATTCTGTGTGTAAGGTTTTCCGTCAAGTTACCTCACTAGAAAGGACACCATGAAGCATTTTAATCAGAATTCCTCGCCAGGCGTTTAAAGAATGTAAATGAATGCGTCAAATCCACGCTTATATACAGAATTGACACTGAGTTTCTGAGTCTTAATGCATTTTATTAATATTTAAGTTCTGCTTACTAAACCTTAAAAATGTATGCAACTTATGCTTATGCTTATGCTTATTGCTTATGAATTGTTTTTACCCCTTTATTGTTTTTCTTTATATTTTTTCATCATGGCATACGTTTATTTGGTTTGATACACGACAAGTAAATT
>BPLQ01014127.1:0-19598 GCA_021605075.1 Caerostris darwini
CAAATAAGTTATTTCTATTTGGTGGTTTTTGGTTTAAAAATTAAATCTAAAACTATACATATTATATTTTAGAAAAAAAATACAAAAAAACACAATATGTCATAAAATCTTAATTTTGGGAATTTTAATATTTCTAGACATAACATAAATGTAGATTTTCTGTAGGAAAAAAAATGTGCTTAAGAAATTCAGATCAAGTAATAAATGGAAAATAAAGAATTTCTGTAATCCTTCAAACGACGGATTACAGCTAATTTTTAAATTATTATTAAAAATAAAATTACTTTAAAATTTGGATGTTATTTAACAAATTAATAAATAAAAAATTTAAAAATAAAACATATCAATTGAACAGATTCAAAAATTTTTAAAAAAAAAAATTATGCTTGGTGGGAATTATATTACAAATTTAAAATATTAATAAAATTTGAAATTAATTTAAATTTAATACATTTATTTGAAACAGTTATTGTAGAAACATTTAGTAGTATATGTTTATACTCAATTTATCCTATTGGTTCCTATACAGAAGAATAGATGACACCACAATATTGAAAAATACTAATCTGTAAACTAATAAAATAAATAAATAAAGAGATTATCTAAAAAGCTTACTCACAAATATGAAGTAATTCCACAGTAATGTAAATTTCACAACAGCACTGAAGTTAACACTAGTCATACACGCACGTGGTTCAATTCTAATTCGAGGCTTCTGGGGAGAGGAATTGTTCACCATGAAACCACCAGGAGGCGCTATCGGTTCTTAAGGAAAGGGAATTTTCCCTTCAACTTGTAGGGAAGATTGTCCCCCGGATGCGTTGATGCTGTCACTTTTTTTAATTTAGCATGCTGTGTTTCGACATTTACTCTGAACCGTCATTGTGCTGCAGTTTTTAAATAATATGTGAGTTGATATTATTTATTTTATATCATTTACTTTATTTTATTACATTTTATTAGTTAATTAGCGTTTTAGTGAATAATTTTTTTTACATATTTAATTGCTATATTCTTAATTGTTCTGCTTTGTGTCGCCATTTTCTCGATACCTTTATTGTGCTGCAGTTTTTTAAAATAATTTCTTAATTTATATTATTTATATGGTGTAATTTACTTTATTTTATTATAATTTATTATTTAATTAGCATTTTAGTGATTTTTTTTTTTTTTTACAGATTTAATTGCTGTTTTATAATTGTTTTGAAGAAGACTGATTCTAGACTATTTTTAAATATTTTGCTATTTTATTTTAGTAGTTCAATTGTTGTATACTTTTCAATATAATAATGAATCCTTTTTTTAATTAACAGGCTTTGTTTCGATTGAAAAAAAAAATTTCGTAGCAGGAGTATAGCTGGTTAAGCCTAAAGTTCCTATTATAAGGTAGAAAATTTCCTCAAATAATTGTATATTAATTTTTAATTTATTTAATAGCAATTAATAATGTATTTAGACGGTTCCTTATTCATGAGGAATTTGATTTCATATACATTTAATTTATTATCTTTGAAAAGTAATTGGACTCATTGTCTACATATTACTAATTATTATTATTATTATAATATATTTTACTTATTTCATAGATTACTGTTGGAATAAGAAAATTTTCTAATTACTCTTTTATTAATTAGTTTTCTTATTTTTATAAATTTATATCTAAATAAATTGGTGTTCTTTATTACACTTACAATAACTTATTTTGAAGAAAACTGATTTATAATATTTTTAAAAAGTTTTATCTCTTTTAGTAGCTCTGATTCTATGCTATTTTTAAATAATTTTACTCATCAGCACAATTGCTTTATACTTTGCAATATAATAATTATTCCCTTTTTTAATTAACAGGCTTTGTTTCCACCTAAAATAAAAGAAATGGATAATTCTTGCCAACCTATTTGCAGTGAGTGCAATATGAAGTTTGCACATAGTTACTGTTTATGAAGACATATGGAAACATTTCATGGTTTATCTATTCCAAAATCTGCTAAATCATTGATGTGTCCAGAATGCAAGCAAGCAAGCATTTGGTACACTGTTAAAATTGGACAAGCATCTACAAAGTATTCATAACCAAGGAGACTTTATTCGTTGATACAATGGACGAATTTACACTATGGAATGAAAAAATTAAGAATAAGAATGTAAGTTTATATGTGAAAAAAATTGGAAGTAAAATACATAGAAATGGTATCAAAAGAACTTATTTCACGTGTTAGCCCAAATACTAACATTGAGCAACAAAGATTTTACGGCAGAAAAAAAAAAAAAAAAAAAAGACCAGGAAAACCCACACAATCGTCTACTTTGAAAAAATCAACAGCAGAGGAAGTTTAACAAATATCTTCAGAAATAATTGTAACTTCTAAACAGAATTTTAACGTAATTCAACTAAAAGTAATAATTTTGTGTTTGTAGGCTATGTCGCATGTTTCTGCAGTTATACATATGCTTATTTATTAACTATATTGTTTTCCTCCTTTTTACTAATATTAAACTTAGTTATTAAATCTATATTAAAATAATTTTAAAAAAAAATTTATACATGTAAAGTGTTTTAGGTATTAAAAATATTTACATTTACTTTTAGATTCCTCCTAATAGTTTGTTTACTTTTTAATGCAATTTAATGCAACTCAATTGTTTAATTTATCATCTGAGTCATTTTTAAATCTTTTAATTATCCTGTTTTATTGTTTAATTCTTTAAATTTTATTTTAATTTTGCTTGATTTATTTTTAATAAATTTTTAAATTTTCTGTTTTTTAAAATCTAAATACTTAATTCAATAACTAATTTAGTACTGCTCTGGTTTCATCCTAAATTTTCAAGTACTTTTTGTACTTTCCTAACTTTTAAATATTTAATAAAATAAAAAATATGTTTTTTCCTAACTTCGGTTGGGTTTTTTCCAATATTTTGACCAATAGACAGATGGCGCCATCTACCGGCGAGCTAGTCAACCAACAAATTTTAAATTATTTGTATGTTTTTATGTGTTTTACATCTTTTGTAAATTTTAATGTACTTTTTCTACTTTTTCTTTTTAATTCCTTTGTTTTATTTTTATTTTACTTAAAATTTTTATTTTTAAGTTTAACCTTTTTATTTTTGAACGGATTCCTAATTGTACCGATAACGTTAGCTTTTTCGATTTATTGCTTTAATTGTTCTCAAGCAAGAGATATTTTTCCTGAATTTAATTGTTTTATTTTATTTTTACTCTCTAATTTAAGCAACCTCATTTTGTGCTAATGTGTTAATTAATTTAAGATGTGGAGGTTTTGCGGTTCTTAAAACCAACTTGGAACTCCGTAATCGCTACGCCCGTTGCCCAACTCTATAGGGCTCATTGTGGAAAAATTAGGAATGGGCAGCGTAGTACATTTAAATGATTTCTACATGTTGTGAACAGTCTTTTTGTGATCCTTTCTTCTTTTCTTTTTAGATTTTTATTACAACAAGCGATATTGTAATAGAAATCTACAAAGGAACGTATTCTTATCACAATTACCCGTTTCCCCAGATTTAGTGATTTATTTCTGAGTCATTCTTTTATGATTTCAAACAGATTTTGTTAGTAATTATGTAATTAAAAGTTTTGGTTGAAAGTTTAACAACATCGATTTATATTTTTTAAGTAAATTAAATTATTATTTAATTCATTATTTCAATGTTAAAAGTATAAGCAATTTTTGTTTAAATAATACAATATTTTAAGGCTACGAATTATTTTCAGGATTTACGTAAATGTGGGCTTCATAAACTACAATTTATATTTTGCTAAATATTAAATAAAAATATTTGCTTCTGTTCCATTAATATTCTTAACAAAAATAATATACAAGATGCATTCAAATTACAAATCGGCTTTTGTATAATCTCACAAAGGATTATGAAGAAAATAAATGTCATCGGTAAACAATTTTTTCCCATTGCAATTAATTTTCTTCTCAAATTTATGTTCGAAAGAACGAATTAAAATTTTATCATAAATTAAGAGTTTTTATTAAATAAAAATCTTTCTGTAATATATAATGACAAATATGAAAAAGTAAAGCGTTAACTTATTTGAGAGAATTAAATTTATATAATTGGGTTTTATAGAATTGGGTTATATTAACACACATATAACACTCAATAATAAGACAATTTTCTTATTCATTCAAAAATGTTCCTATGTCTTAAGAAAAGCACATACAATTACGAAAGTGTATCTATGGACTTATGAACTTCAAATTTCTTAGGCAGCTGAATTTATTAGCAATACATTTAATTTTGAGAAGCTAGTCTATATAATCGGGGCCTGATGGCCGATTGACTGGCGCTCGGTGTCATAAGCTTCGGGTACGAAGGTTTCCCGACAGTTCTTAGACACGAGTCTTTTATTTTGGTAAATTCGCAGCTTTCTCATAATGGAAATACTTGTTGTTAAGATTGAGCAGCTATACAGTAGAATCTGTCTCTGAATAGATTTATAAATCAGAACTTTCTTCTTAATGGAAAGTTCCTTTATTTGTATTTGTTTGCTTTTCACGACCATTGATCTTAGGTGTGATGTAAAAAGGAGTTTTGCGTCTAAAATAATTCCTAAATATTTATATTCCTTTAACCACTGGGTAGGCTGAGCAAAGATAGTTAATATTTCGAGGATTTTCGTTAAGTTTTTTGGTAACAAGGATGCCAGCGCCTTTGGCCGGGTTAATTTTAAACTTTCAGTTCTCTGCCACACTGAGTTTGCAGTGCGCTTACGATGGTATTAAGGTTCCTTCACACCGAGGCGTGAGGCGTTGACCCATCACTAGCCCCACCGAGTTCGCCTGAAACCGGTTGAAACCCACCTCTTCGAGTTGACCAACTTTCAACTCTCAAATGCTTGCCGCGTCATATGGCTTAGATTGATGCAATAAGGATCGAATAGATTTTTACCGCTGTTTTCTTACGACTTGTCCTTAAAATAGCTGTTCAACTTTTTTTCATTCTCGTGTCTGTTCTCTGTGAAAATGTCTCTACCTTTTGATGAAATCTTAATAAATATAAATAAAGTAAAATAATATCCTCATCTATGTGATTTAAGTAATATAAAGCATAAAAATTAAATTCATGACGTAAGAAGAGAACTGTATGATAGATTCTTGAAGAAGGAATGTAGCCTCAATGGAATGGATGAGGTGAGACATCACATGGAGTTTGTCATAGGGTGCATAAGCAAATAAGTTGCTGCCAAGAAATATGAAGCCATGGAGGCAATTACAAATATTACAAACTAAATGAATAATGAGATTCTGACATAAAAAGTTTTTATATTTAATTCTAAGTGTACAACATATATAAATATGAATAAATATTGTTTTGTTTTTAAAAACTTACTCCTTCAATTAAAGACTTTTATTTTGAAAGTGAAAATTTTTTTAAATTTCAAATTCCCTGACGCTTCCGTGTGAACGGGTCGAAAAATATTTCTCCTCTTTCCTTCTCAGCATACAATAAATAAGCAAAAATGATCTAACCTAATTATCCTCTTTCTTTTCAAAAACTTTTTTTAAACATTGAAAACAAAATAATAAGTTTTATTCACTTAAATATCTTAGAAAATAAAAATGGGAAATGCAGTTTATTAATTAAATAAAATAAAAACTGTTGTAATATCTTTCTTCATATATAATATACACTGAAGTGACAAAAATCATGGGATAGCAATATGCAAATTTTCAGATGGCAGTAGCATCGCGTAGAACAGGTATAAATGCGCAGTGCTTTCATTTCTGTTCAAGTTATTCATGTGAAGAGGTTTTGACGTGATGATGACCGCACGACGGGAATTAACAGACTTTGAACGCGGAATGTTAGTTGGAGATAGACGCATGGGGCATGCCATTTTTCGGAAATCGTTAGGGAATTCAACATTCCCAGATCCACTGTGTCAAGAGTGTGCCGAGTATGAAATTTCAGGCATAACATCCCACCATGGACAGCGCAGTGGTCGACCGCCTGCACTTAACGACCGAGACCGGCGACGTCTGCAAAGAGTCGTAAATTCTAACAGACAAGCAACACTGCGTCAAATAACCGCAGAAATCAATGTGGGACGTACAAGGGACTTGTCTGTTAGAACGGTGGGGAGAAATTTGGCTTTCTTGGGCTATTCCAGCAGAAGACCGACTCGAGTGCCTTTACTGACAGAACGACATCGCTTGCAGCGACTCTCGTGGGCACGTGAGCATATAGGTTGGTCCCTAGATGAATGGAAAACCGTGGCCTGGTCCGATGAGTCACGATTTCAGTTGGTAAGAGCTGATGGTAAAGTTCGAGTGTGGTGCAGACCCCACGAAGCCATGGACCCAAACTGTCAGCAAGGCACTGTTCAAGCTGGTGGTGAAAAATCTCAATGTTTTTAGGAAATTGATGATTTTATATTAGACTACTTTTATAATAATGTCTTGCCACATGCAGACCAGAGGTCGCGATTTGAACAGCCTTTGTGTACTCATTGAAAACAATATTTCAAAACTATAAAGGAATTTCAGTAGCAAAAGCCAATAATTTGAACACATCTTAATTTTTTAACCAAAAATATAATGAGAGTCTGTTGGTCAACTAATGCTCCACGATGGACTAAATATATTTCCTCTCATGATGAGAGAATATAAACTAAAACTATCTTAAACAATTCCTATAAAATGAAGATGTCAAACATAAATAAATAATTACAATAATACTATTAAAAATAAATACAATAATATTAGTAAAAATAAATATATATATATAATAATATTAATAAAAATAAATAAATATTATTGTATAGTATCCAATGCATAAAATAAAAATTGTTTCTTGTACTGATAAATTTATTTTTTTAACTTTTATTTTATATTTTTTATATTATTATTGTATTTTATTATTTCAGATTTTTTATTCTTTATTTTTTGTCACTAATATCATATTTCTTTTTAGTGATTAAATTATAATAATTCAAATGTTCATCAAAAATTAAATGTTTTTTTATTTATTTTGTTTACTTTTAGATTTTTTAAAAAAAATTTCTTGATGTAAATTGCTATATAAATAAGACTAAGGAATAAGACTATAAATAAGACTTATATATAATTTACAAAAACACTCTCGCTTAAGCTCAATAGTTGGCGCAATATTGAAGTCAATACTTTAATTTCTAAAATGTGTTTTTTACATTCTCCAGCTATGGAGATCAATTACCCCAGAGGACACAGAGTATTTCCTAAAGATAAACATTCATCTACACTAAATGAAATAAGAATTACAAAAATTTAATAATGGGAAATGAAAAAAAAAAATAAACTGCAGAAATGACAATTGTCTTTGAAAAACAGTTCTGATGAAACCTAAGCTAAAGAAAAATAAAATGAATAGAAGTAAAAAGAGCAAAAATGATTATGAACAACCTAATGTTTTATTTTTTACATCATTTATTAAAATATAATTTATAAAATCAACAAAGAATTACAACTTTATATAAAAAAATTTTTTGTAAAAAAAAAAAAAAAAAAAAAAATCATAAATAAAAGGAAAGAAATTTCATTGCCAGATATCTAAACTAAATTTATTATTGTTTATTTATTTGATATTAGAGCTATTTTTCATAAAAATTTAATTAAAATGTAATTTTTTTTTTTTATTAACATTTAAACTCGATTTTTATAATATCAGGATGAAATATTGTTTTACTTTAATACATTAAAATAATTAAAGTATACTCGTTAATTTTCAATAAAAATTTATCTAAAAGTGCTTAAATTAAAGTTCAAATTTTTAAAAGTTACCTTATTTTCATCAATACAATGAATAATTTTTAGTTAAAATAAAGTTCTCGAAATGTTAGCAGATAAAAGAGTTAAATAATTTACTTAAAATAATTAAACGATTAATAAAATAAATAAAATAAAAATTTAATTAAAGATACTTTTACTTAAAATAAAAACGTTAATAAAAACATAGTCATAAATCTATTAAGGAATTATTTTCCTCTAAAAAAAGAAGGTAAAAAATTAAAACACAGTTGAAAGATAAGATGATAAGAACAAAATTTAATATATTTAGCGGATTCAATTCTTAAAAAACACATTTTTTAAAAAAACATAATATTTTGTTATTTATTTATTATAAAGGAGTCTACAACTGCATATACGATTACATAACTGTCAAAGCAGAAAAATTTTCTGATCTAGGTTATGTTAAATAATGTTTAGATTTTAAAAGGTAATTTATTACAAACGAGTATTAATATAAGTAAGTTAAATTCAATAAAGTGTTGGGTTTCTTTCTTTCAAAGTGTGCCAAAAGTATTGTAATAAATCTTTCATTTAAATGTAATTCCAGTGGCATTAAATCTTAAACGTTAAAAGTTAGTGCATTTTTTTTTTTTTTTTTTATTCAGCGTTAAAACTACTCGATTGATTTTGAGAATGTAATGAAAATTCACATTTTTGGTTTAAATGATATTAAAATGATTGTTCAAATAAGTTTGAATGATATTTGCATAGTCATAAAAAACACGTAAGTATAATACCATAATTTCTGATTTATAATACATTTCGAAACATTCCAAGGTTTTTTAATGTAGTATAGACACAACTTACGGTAATAAAACTATACAAAATGCTTAAGATGTAATCAACACATTCTTCACGACTGACCAATTACTATTACTTTTTAAATATTTTACGTCTAAAATGAATAGGAAAAAAAACTATTCACGAAAGCAGAGTATTATTTACGTAGTTTTACAACGAATCATGACTAGTCGTAGTCTCTTTTAAATGTTCTTGTGAAGAGATCCTATTTTTGACATACTTGACCTGCAATTCCGATTAAGAGCATAATTACTATCGAGTCCCAGTAATCCAAATTAATAGGCATTGTCCGAAACACAGATTATGTCAAACTAGGACTAAGCAGATCTTCTAATACCTGATTATTAAATTTAATGTTATGTTAAAATCCAAAATAATCTCAGCTTTAGTAACACCAATAGCGAAGACATAAAATTGTAAACTTTTTTCAATTTAAAGACGTATAAGCGTCTGTAGTTGTTGGTTTTCTGTAAAAATGTTCTTGCTTGCAGGATTATGTGACAATTTTTTTCTCAATAATTGAATTTCTGATAGGAATGAATTGAGATGCTGGTGCTGGATATAGCATTATTTTTTTACTTTAAATTTCATATAACTGGTCTAATGATAACCGCTTTTATTAACATGTAAAGATAATATTATCAGTAGATGTATAATTGAACTGAATTATTCACTCTACCTTTAGATGCTCTAATAATCGAAATTAAATTGTATATTTTATTTAAATCAAATGTTGCACAATTGCTTGATTACTTGTGGGTGTATTTCTATGTTCATAATTGAAAATTCAAACATGCAGAATATATATATTATGAATTGTCATTAAAATTATTTATATAATTATTAAATTTTTAGCTATACATTTGAATATTTATATTATATTATCCTACACCATATACATAAAAAATTAAAAATAACATACAGATATGATATTGTGAATGGAATGAAAAGTTTTAATATTTCTTATGTAAATTCGAGAATTCGTTAAAAATCAGAAGATTACTAAGTTTGAATTATGAAATAATTATATGTCTTTCTCCGATGATGGTTTTATATATTATTTCAGAGAATTTTTTCATTTAAATTAGAGATTTAATTTTTAGGAATTACCTAGCTGCCTTTTTTACAATATTCTCCTAGAACTTCACTCCATGGTAAAGAACGAATGAGCTGATGTAAATTACGTTGGTCATCGTATTGGGCAGAAAAGCTAACGTAGTCCTCTCAAGACGATTATGAACATTTTACTAATTTATATTACAATAAATTTCCTTAAATTTGTAGTTGATAAAAGAATTTTCATCAATAAAATTTAAAATTCTAGTTTTTGCATCTGGAAAAAATTTCATAAAACTATCATTAAATTATAGAAAATGATTAAAAATATCTTTATATGTTTCTTAATATTTAGTAAATTAATTTAAGAATTCTATTTGCAATTATACAGCTATTACTTTCTTAATACAACAGAATAAGTACACAATGTTTGAAAAACTGAGATTTATGGACAGGAGATGTTACCATCAGGTGAAAACCCACTTTTAATTCTCTAAATGCTATTGACAGGGAAATATTAATATGACCAGCGCTAGTTTTCTTTCATGTTCTGCGATGGAAATCTACGTATAAGTCTTTAAAACTCAATTTTGTACAATTGTTCGATTTTGGTTGCATTCAATGTGTATGGTTTACCATCGTGTTGATGCTTTGAATCTATCCCGAAGAATATAATTTCAGTTTGAAATCTGTGGATTTTTTTTCAGTACAGACGTATATACATATAACTTTTTCAAGTATAGTGTAAATAAAATAAGCATTAATAATAAACAAGGAACCTAAGAAGAATATTTAAAAGTGTTCTGCGTCACATGTATTCTTAAGATTTTTTAAAAAACATTATACACAATAAATTATAAAGAGCAGTACTATAGCAGTAAGATCGTACTTATTATTTTTCTTAAATTGATATTTAATTTGTTTTTTGACACATTTAACTGTGCTTATGGAAAATATTAAAAAATAATAATACCTCTGTTTAGTTTTAAAAATTTTGCTTTTTGTGCTGTCTATTTTAAAATGAAATTATAGGTAAATTTAAATATGAATAATAGAAAATATGATAATTATAATATAAAAATATAATGTAAGAATTCTGAAAAAGTAATTTATTGGCTAATTAGACAGCCCTTCATGAGAAATATAATTAAAAGGCAAATTTATTAATTTAATAAAATTTATTTCTGCTTCTTAAACAACAACAAGACATGAAAAATGGAAAAGAACACATAAAAAAAAATTAAAAAAAAAGAATCTCCTTGAAATTAAATTACTAGTAGACTTATTGCCACGTTTGAGTATGTGGCTCTAATATCACGTTTCAGCTCCTCCGCCACAGTCGTCAATTCGGCATCTAGATTTTCAAAAGCGACACTTTCAAGATTCACGCATCTCTGAATCAATTCTTTTAAACCCTCTCTGGAAAGACTGCATTCATGCACAGCGATGGTATTGAGTTGAGTCAGAGAATTCTTTTCGAAGATTTTGTGCAGTACCATGTCATCCAAACAAAAAGCATCGAAAAGAAGTAGTTCCCTCAAATTCAAAGAATTTCTCAAAAGATATTCCAAAGATTCTTCATCCACTTCGTAAACGATTAGCTTTTCCAGCTGTCTAAAATTTTTTGAATCAATTTCAATGCCCCCCTGAACGATTGCGCTGCAACATAAATCCAAATGTACCACATTTGGACAATATTTCATGACAACGTCTGCTGGCATGGCTTTGTGACTCCCAATCACAAAGCACTTCAGTTGTGGGCCAATTTCGCTTAACAAGGAAATAAATGCGGTACGTGTGAGCAATCCACGGCACAAACTAAAATCAATTTGCAGCACACGCAGATGTCTCAATTTTTTTAAATGCTCAAGGCAATTTTTGTGATACACTACGATGTTCAATTTCTCTACGAGGGGAAATAAAGCTACAGAGCTTTTCACGAATTTGGAATATTGTTGGGTGTAAGCGATTTGCTCTCTGCGGTTAAATTTTTTGACGTAACTGTTGAATCCCCAGAAACATTCCTTCAGACCAAATCGAGGGACAGTGTCCATTTTACACGTTGTGTAAATGTAGTGGGCAGCCCATGAGGAATCTGTATATCCCAGTGATACCAATTTGGGATGATTTTGTAACATTTTAGCTGTATGTAGATAGTAAGACAAAGACATTCGAGAATGAAAAATAGCGAAAGTTTCTAGATTTTGCAAGTTCGCTAATGTATCTACAGATTCATTCTGAAAGTATCTGTATTCTTTTTGCCCGAAAAAGTATTTCTGACATATTTTAATCTCACACAGTTCTTCAATGCTGACAGATTGAAATATGTCGATACATCAAGCCTTTGCAATAAGGGACATTTCTCGATCAACCTCTCTAAGTAGTAGTTCTCGTCGCTCTGGAAGCTTTTGGGCAGTATTATATACGTGATGTTTCTGCAACTATCACCCTCCTCTAATAGAATTGTCATGAGAGACCTCCACTGTTTTTTTGTGAAATCACATCCATCGAGCATTAAATTTTGCAGTTGTCCACTCTTTAGTAACAATTCTAAGGGGCTAGGCTTTTCTATGCTCATATTAATTACAAGAAACTTAAATAAGTCGTTCACTATGTTGCAGTTGATCTGAGAGAAAGGATTAGTGTTTCCTCTGTTCCATCTTTTGTCTACTAAATAATTAGAAGTTTCTTGAATACATAATTCGTACAGCGAATTAGGAGACTTTTTTTTTGACATGGTGTCTTCCAATCTGAAAAAAAAAATATTTTAATATTACTGAAATGATCAACACTTACAGGGAAATAAATAATAATAACTGAGAATGAAAATGCGACATAAAATAAGAAACACCACAACGTTTTTCCACAGTCTTTTTAGTATTAGTTCAACAAAGTTATTTGAGTACATTAGAAAGACTACAAATGACTGAAAATAACTGAATTAGCGCTGATTATCATTTAAAATGCGTAAATCACTATTAGGAATATAAGACTAGATTTATCTGAATTTCAAAAGTAGGATAGTTTTAAAACTTGTCGAAGAAAATTTTGTGCTTATGAAAATATAAAAAATTTAAAAGTACTTTTTATTAAATGGTCGCAAAACACTAAGTTTCAGAAGTATTAATTCGTATAATAAGGTGAAAAAAAAAAATAACGGATTAATTTTCTATTCTGGATTTAATACATTTTGACTGAATTTCATAATAGTTACACCGCATGAGAATATATGGCATGAGGTGCTTTGAGATACGTGCTCGCTGTTGCTGCTTTATCTCAATTTATCCAAATGCTGTTTAAAATACAACAGACAAAATTATCTCTCAAAAGTGAAAAATGAATCCTTTGTAGAAGAACAACTCTAAAACTTTACTATTTTTTGATTGCATTGCCTGTGATGAATTGCAAATTCAATTTTAAAAGAAAAGAGTCGTTGCACGTACTTTCGACGACCAAAATAGAATAAATAAGATGGAATTGCTAGGATATACCTTTGTTCGAAAAGTGGACAGAAGAATGTCTTCTTTTCTATGAGAAGGTTTAATAGTAACTAAATGACAGAATTCCTGGGCATATTTATCACCTATCCACTGTTCCGTTGATTTTACCTGTGCTTTCTTTTTTTTGTTGAAATATGAGATATCGCAGTATGTCAATATGACATGGAATTCGTAGCAGAAATGGACGAATCTATTACTTCTTAAAGGTGGTGGTACGAAACAAAATGCAAAAATTTGAGCCCAGTTACGCGGAATAAACAACATGGGGAAAAATATCGTGAAAATAATTTTCCCTCTTACGATTTTAACTTTGTTTGAATCCGGCCGAATTTGATAATTTTTCACATACTCTGTCTTTGAACTATAATTAAATGTTGCATATAAGAACTTAGTTAATGGAAAATAATAACTATTTTGTAATTCTTATGAGCGTTTCTAATATGCCTGAGTGTGTCAATGTTCTTACAATAGTGAGAATTTGCTTTGTGACTAAAAGGAATAAAATATATAGTCCGATCACGGATCGCGTGGAATGGTAATGGTCCGTTTTAACGACGAGGCGGCCTAATCGATTACTTGATCGGAGTATTAGTCGGATATTCATGGTGAAAAGAAAAAAAAGTATAATTTCTATTATGGATTTTTTTCATTTGGTTTTTTTAAATATCGTTTAATTTAAAATTTTAATGATTAAAAGTTTAAATTCTCTTTTTTCCCATTAAAGTTCCTCCTTAATGACTTCCCCACCTCTAGGACGCAGATCGTTTTGAATAAGTCCGCCTTGGTCGCTTGCCCAATTTCCACGCTATCGGTGGTTGGGTTATACTTGTACATCACAATTACTATCGCTATATTTTAAAGATTTTGGCAATATGAATTATATAACCTTCCATTATTAATTACAAGCCTATTGTAAAAAATAAATAAATGAATACAATATGTGAAAACCCATTTTTATTTTTTATTTTTTTTTTTCTATAAAAAATTTTAGAAGGTAAAAGAAGATTCATGAAATCTTAAGAGACAATGGATGTTAACAGTTTTAGATTTATGATATAATAGGTTTCACTCTTTCCCCCCTCTGCTTTTCAACCCACATTGAAAAGAGTGTTACCTTGAGATACGAGTTTAATTGGTACTACTAATTAATTTCTAATTCTAAGTCAAAATGGTCGTGTCTCAATACCGTCAGCATAACCCTTTCATTGTATTGATTACTTTTTTCAATAGTCTTGTAGCATTGACAACTGGTCCCTAATTGTACCGAATTTAAACTTAACTTAAATTTTTTTATTTTTAATTTTAATTTTCTTTATTTTTAGTATTTTTAACTTTTTCTTTGAGTACCATTTATTAAATTTAGAAACTTTAGCTTGTAAATTTTTATATACTAACAATAAAGCAGCCAATTAAAATTGAAATCATATTTATGAATTAAGTTGAGGAGGTTAGGGAGTATTTCCCCCATTGGTACTCCGTAATCGGTACGCCAGTTGCCAGTCAAATCAATTTCCCAAATCAGTTTTCATTAATTGAAAAGGAATGAATTAAAAAAATAATGGCAAAAACAACTTCATTTTTTAATAGTATATTAACAATTAACAAATATTGTATACAAACAATATAAAATCAAACATATGTAAAAAAAAAAATCTATTATTTGGAACTGTCCATTTTTGCCATAATTTCACAAATAATATGTTTATTTTTTGAATTATTATTTATGTCACATTTGGTTTTAATATATTTATTTATTTTAAATATCTATTAATGTTGCTTGCATATTTTTCCTATTCCAATTCATTCTGTATAAGATTTATAGATGGCGTAACTGGTGTAGCAAGTCTATAATTTTAAAAATTTTGCACACTAGATCAAATATATCTAATACATATATTATGCTAGATATTGATCTACATTTTTTTAAATACCTACTTTGTAAAATTAATGAAAGAAAACTGGTCGATATAAATGAAATTATGGGCTAAGAGATATACTTAAAAATTATTACATTTCAGACAATTTTATTTAAAAAAAAAAAAAATGAAAGAACAAACTGCAGTCTTGAAATATTGGCTTGCTTATTTTGTATCTATAAAATTTTTATAATATTTTCCACAATTTTGCCTTTATTTTATTATATTTAAGATGGTATGAATATTTTTTTTTCCTTCAAAATAATGCACGATATATTAATTAAAAAATAAAAAAAGATTAAATTAAACATGTTATCGTATTAAAAAAACCAGTTTTATTTAAATAATGACATCAAACAAACTAATTATTTTAAAATTAACATATCCCACGTTACATACAATTAAACATTTTTTTTTTCCCCAAATTTTAATAGCAAAAATTATTCTGAATAACGTTTTTTAATATAAAAAAATATTTTAGAAAGCAAAATAGAAGTAAGGCTGTATAATAATAATAATAAAGAACACAGTCACTCAAAAAAATTATCATACGACCAGATAATTCCATGGCCCATAATAATAATATTTTTGTTTAATTAAAGAATAAACAGTGATAATTGTTTTAAGATTTTCGTCTACACCATTCAGATTTACGTCATAGCTTTTGAAACTACTTAAAATTCTATTGCAAAAACTACTTTTTTAATTGAAAAAAAATTAAGCTTAGATGGTTTTTATTTCATAATTGGGAAAAAACCCTGTTATTTTTTTAATAGCACATTTACAATGAGCTAATATAATATATGAACACTATAAAATCAAATACATGTAAAAAAAATGAAACTTGATTTGGAAAATGGTGACGTATGCCCTATGTCACAAATAACATGTTTAAAGGTTTATTTTTTAAATTATTATTCATTTACATCTGAGTTGAATTTATTTAACGCTAAAGAAACATTTATTAATTCAGCTGGCATTTTTTTAATATTCCATTTTAATACTGTGTAATATCGGTTACTTGATAGGGTGCTAAAGATATTCATAGTGAGAAAAGAAAAATGGTGTATAACGATTTTTCAAACGATATTTTAAAAATTTTCGCACTAATCAAAAATATGTTACTAAATTCATCAATTTAAAAATTTCTCTACATTT
Organism: Caerostris darwini; assembly: GCA_021605075.1. Lineage (NCBI taxonomy): Eukaryota > Metazoa > Arthropoda > Arachnida > Araneae > Araneidae > Caerostris > Caerostris darwini. The sequence goes on from BPLQ01014127.1 coordinate 16,240, forward strand.
TTTTAAATATCTGCTTTGTAAAATTAACGAAAACAAACTAGTCGATATAAATGGAATCTTTTTGGCTGTCAGATATGGCCCTTAAGATTTGAACACTATTGGCATTATAAAAAATAAATAAAAACGTAAATTATAGTTATTGAAAAGCTAATTATTTTAAAATTGGCATTTATCTCAATATATACAAAATGCATTATATTTATTGGTTAAAAATTATTTATCAAATAGGTTACGCGATAAATTAAATAGGAATATAATTGATTTTTATCTGATTTTTTATTTTTTTTACTATTTTTTTTCTAGAAATTATTTTATGAGGTAAAAATTCATGAAATCTTGAGAGACAATGGATGTTTAAAGTTTTTGATTTATAAACAATAGCAATCACGCTAATTTTCCTCTGTTTTTTCAATACTATTGAACAGAGCGATACCTTCAGATACGCGTTTAATTCGGCCTACGACCAAAATTCTAAGTCAAACGCTCGTGTCTGAGAAATTTTTCAAAAAATTAATGAAAAGGAATTAATTAGAAAAATTAAAACCAAAAAAAAATTTTTTTTTTAATAATACATTTACAATGAACAAAAATAGTATATGAACAATAAAAAATCAAATACATTTTCCAGAAAAAAAGATTTTTAAAAAAAATATGTGATTTGGAACTATGCATCCCTGATTTATTTACAAATAACATGTTTAATGTTTATTTTTAAATTTTTAAATACCACAAATGATTTAATTTATTTGGTGCTTAACATTTATTAATTTAGCTCATTTTTTATATTCTATTTAATTCTGTTTATATTTATAGATGGCGTAACTGGTGTATAATGATATAGCAAGACTGATATTTTAAAAATTTTGCGCACTAGATAAAAAATATCTACTAAATTCATCAAGCTAGATATTTTTCTACATTTTTTTTTAAATATCTACTTTGTAAAATTAACGAAAACAAACTAGTCGATATAAATGGAATTATGGCTAAGAAGATATCTTTAAGATTAATGAACACTGTTGGCATTATAAAGTTATAAAAATAAATAAAAACAATAAATTATAGTTATTGAAAAGCTAATTACCATGTAATAATTAAAATTGGCATTTATCTAATTATACAAAATGCACCTATTTTTAATGGTTGGATAAACTCGTATATATCAAATAAATTATAAATTAAATAGGAAACATGTTCCAATTTTTTTTGATTTTATTATTTTTTTTTTAGTAAAATAAATTTGTTTATACATTTTATATTTCAAACTGTCAAAAATAAAATTCTGAAAAAAGCTTTCTTTATTGTTATATTTTTCTCATTAACAAAAGTATTGTCATTGTTTAAATAAAATATGAATAAGTAAAAAAAATTTTTTCAAAAAGAATTTTAATTTTTCATAAACTATGTATATTTAATTAAAGCACCCATTATTAAATTGGATACATTACAGTAATGGATGTAATTATTAATATTTCTTGTATTTTTAACGGCTAAAAAAAATTTATCTTTAGATTTGCCTGCAACTTCGAATAAAAAGATTTTTAAGCTATGAATAATATTTGATGGAAAGATATGTACCAATTTTAAATGGATTTCATCGAAAAATATGATTTTTTAAAAACATTTAATAAAAAAAAATATATTAAATTGTTCTCTGAATTTTTATTTTGGTCATAAATGCTATTTTTAGATTAAATTTTTTTTAATTAAATACGAATTATTTTAAATAAATAATGGTACGAATAAAAGATTCATTTAAAATTTACAAAAGTATCAAATGATATACGAGTTTTGATTGCGTAAGGAAAAAAAATGCTTATATGTTAACAAATAATTTATTTCTATTTGGTGTTTTTAGTTTCAAAATTAAATCTAAAATTATACATGTTACATTTTAGAAAAAATACGAAAAACACAATATGTCATGAATATGTTTTTAAATATTAATTAAAAAATCTAATATTTTTTTGAAATTTTAATATTTGTAGACATAACATAGTTGTAGATTTTCTGCAGGAAAAAAAATGTGCTTAATAAATTCAGATCAAGTAATAAATGGGAAATAAAGAATTTCTGTAATCCTTCAAATGACGGATTACAACTAATTTTTAAATTATTATTAAAAATAAACTTATTTTTAAATTTGGATGTTATTTAAAAATTAATAAATAAAAAATGGAAAAATAAAACATTGAACAGATTCAAAAATTTTTAGAAAAAAAAAATTATGCTTGGTGGTAAATAATTTACAAATTTAAAATATTAAAAAAATTTGAAATTAATTTAAATTTAATACATTTATTTGAAACAGTTATTGTAGAAACATTTAGTAGTATATGTTTATAATCAATTAATCCTATTGCTTCCTATACAGAATAATAGGTGACGCCACAATATCGCCTCCAATTATTTAAAAAGAATTTTCGCCCTATGACAAATGTTGACATAATTAATAAGTCCTACCGCCAACAAAAGAGTCATAAAAACAGATCTTCGATCATAGAACGATAATTCTTACTGCCTCAAATACTGATCTTAGAAGATAAGCTCATTCATGTTAGGCAACTTGTCCATTACAATGGCAAGTCTAAAATTTTAAAAACTTTGCGCACTAGATCAAAAATATCTAATAAATATAACATGCTAGTTATGTTTATAAATTTATTTTTAAACATATACTTTGTAAAATTAATGAAAACGAACTAGTCGATATATATAGAATTATGGGCTAAGAGGTATATTTAAATATTATTACACAATGGTCAATTTAATTTTTAAAAAAACAACAAATGAAAGAGCAAAATATAGTCTTGAAAATAATGATATAAAATGAAATTCATGAAATTGAACATATGTTACAGATTAACGACTTGTTCGGCCGCTAAAGTTTGATGTTTCATTATTTAGACAGCAAACTCAAAACATAAAATGGGCCCATAAAAAACAGAAATTAATATTTTTATAAGGAGAAGACATGAAAAGATCATGTCTTTTCAGATATCTACAAGAGAGATTTTATGAATAGCTTTTGAAAGGAATCATATCAACAACCATAAGCGTTTCTATTAAATAAAAATAAAACTTGTAAAAATAGAGAAATTAAAAATAGACTTCACTTTCCTTAAGAACAGTATGTGTTTATGAAAAATTTCCATCGATAAGTTACAGAAATTTTTTTTTTGTATTCTTGCAGAGGAAAAAAAAATCTCGAATTAATATTATAACATTGAAAAATACTAATTAAATAAATAAATAAAAATACTAATAAAATAAACAAATAAAGAGATTATCTAAAAAACTTACTTACAAATATGAAGTAATTCCACAGTAATGTAAATTTCACAACAGCACTGAAGTTA
>BPLQ01014128.1:0-162649 GCA_021605075.1 Caerostris darwini
AGCATCACTAATAAAATCCTTAAAAATCTTCCCCTTAAATTCATTCTCAAAATTTTTAATATTATCGACTTTACTTCTATTTAGGACACTATCCCACATCTTGGAAAACCTCAATAATAATTTTTTAAAACTTGTAAAGATCCCACTTAACCTATTAATTAACACCCCATATTTCTCCTTTCTTCTATTAGCAAAATCGCAAAAAAAATTATTCTTTACCATCGAAGCTCTATATTAACAGAAAAAGATAATGATCCCTCAACAATTTGACTTTACAGAGAAACTTTCCACTACTCATCAATTACTAAACTTTAAGGAAACTGTTTTTGAAAACTTTAATAAATTTTTTTTATTCTACCGTAATCTTTCTCGATGTGGCTAAAATATTTGACACAGTACTTGTTCAAAAATTCATTTCACGCGACTTTCTAAATCAAATTGTACCTTCTTATCTTATCAATAGTAATTATGTTGTATTTGGGAGCAACGTTAATTCTATACTTCAAAACATTAAGGCTGGAATCCCTCAAAGTTTTCTTCTTGGTCCCTTTCTTTACAACATCTTCATTAATGATAATCCTGAGTCTTCTGACCTCAAAATTACTCTCTGCGCTGATGATACAGCAATTCTCTGTCGAAATGATATTTCTTATTTTATCACTCACATTCTTCAAGATTATATTAACTCATTTTAGAATTGGCTCATCCGTTGGAAAATCAAACTCAAATCATGATAAAACCGATGATGTTATTTTCACCCGTAAATACAAATTCACTAATCCTAACATTAATATCTACAACCTGGCCACTGTGGCATTTTTGGGAACAAGCAGGCCGACTGTCTAGCAAAAAGAGGCTCAAAACTACTTCAAATGAGATCTTCGTCACTGTCACTCCATTCTATAAAACTATATATCAAAGAAATAATGACTAAAAACCACAAGTTTCAAATTCAAGATGGCATTAAGTCAAAGCGTTGGAGAGCTGAAGATCTTTTAGCAATACCCAGCAATCCACGACGGCATGCTGTCGCCCAGTTCCGACTGGCCATGACTGTCTAGCAGAACATCTCCATCGCATTAAAATCTTTTCGAAGCATGGCTGCCCCCTACGTGATTCAACAGACCCAATGAACAGAGACCACCTCCAACAATGTGCGTTACTTGACGGAGACTCGGAAACAGGGTTTTACTTGCGTGAGAGAGAACTCTTAAGGCAATGACTTCGGTCATCTTTGCATTTTTTTTGGACGTTTATTCTTTTGTATTTTTTTCCTTGTTATTATTATTTTTTTTATTCTTCTTGTACTTGCCTTGCCATTAGAAATTTTTTTTTTTTTTAAATATCTACAACACTAATATCTCTTGGTCTAATCGTAAAGTCTTTTTCATCACTGTCAATAATTCTTATCAGATCCGCTTCTTATACAATTACTTATTTAACACAGTCAGAAATATTCTTTTAGTGGTTTTGAAATGTGATTTTTAAATCATTGTAAATCAAGGATTTCATTCATACTATATGCATTCAGATATAGTTAAATGACTGGCCTTATAAACAAAATTATACAGGAATATTATCTGAAGAGATATAGCAATTAAATGGCATAGTTAATAAAATAAGTAGACAAAAGGTAGAAGCAATAGAGTCAACGTCAAAAATAGCATACCCACCAATTTTTGTGACAAAGATATCAGAACTTTTAAAATTGCAGAAAAAAAAACCCTCGTATATTATATTACAATAGTTTTATTCATTAACTAAATAAAATGTTGTTACTGCTTTCTTGTTATAATTGTTAAGAAAAAAAGCAAGAAAAATTCAATTGATTTCATTGAAAAACGTTTATAAAAAATAAAATTGTTTATTTAAATAATAATTATACGTTTTTATTATTTTATCGCAGTTATACCATTTAGAGTTACTAAAATCTTTAATGACAATCTCATATGAGAGATGAAGGATTAAAATGCTTTTTAAGTCCATCCAATAAAATTACATCCTTTTTCTTTTGTAGATGGTTTTTTTTTTTTTTTAAATTTTTTTTTTTTTAATATAAGCTAAAGTGTATACGGAGGGGGAAAAAAGGGTTTTTTTTTCCACTGGTTAATTATTGCTAATTGCTGAAGGTGGAATTTTTTTGCAAGATTGATTTTTTATAAAAACTTAAAAGAATTGTGAGCAAACAATTTTTAAACTTTTTTAAATAATTTAAGTAAGAAAATTGGGTTAAATGGAATTAATAAAGGGAATTAAATCGTATTAAAATGAAAGAATTTTACACGAAGTAATATTTCGAATTATAATAAATTATAAATTGGTGATATTTTTAAAAGTTTAAGATTTGAAATAAATTTGTAAGTAATTCACGTTCTATTACTTATTTTAATAATGAAGCAACATTTTGAAATTATTTGTTTGATAACAAATATTTTATAAATAGATTCTTCTTTTTGCAATAGCGATTTTAATAACGGTAATTATTTTATTTTTAATACGCTTTTATTAGCTTCACCTGTATGTTTGTATGTATGTTTGTATGTAACTCACTTTTTGGGCTCGATGTTGGGACTGATGGCGCCATCTACTGGCGAGTCAGTCAACTGATCAAACCCTACTTATTTTGTATAATTATTTTGTTTAATCTTAATTCCTTTTGTTTTATTTTACTTTTATCTTAAAATTCTCATTTTTTTTAACTTTAACCTTTTTATTTTTGGGCATCGTCAACGAACTCTTAATTGTACCGATAGCTTTAGCTTTTTTGATCTCATGCTTTAATTGTTCTCAAGCAGATGTTTTTCCTAAATTTTAAATTCATTTATTTATTTTTAATTACTTCTATTCATTAATTTAAGAAACTACAATTTATGCTAATGTTTCAATTAATTTAAGATGTGGAGGTTTTGTGATTCTTAAACCACCAAGGAACATCATAACCGGTACGCCCGTTGCCCAGCTTTCTTTCACCCCGGGTAGAAATTCAGTAATATCCGCGATCGAATTGCGCTCTTCCTATTGGCCGAAAATTTCCGTGGCTAAAAAGAGGCGGATCTCAAAGGCATAGGAGTGCGATCATGTCGAATTGCGCTCTTCCTATTGGCCGAAAATTTCGGTGGGCAAAAAGTATATAAACTTAGCGGATAATCGGCCAAGGTACCGTCTCTGCATAATTTGCACCAGACCTAGACTTTAGTCATCCTTTCTAGCAGCAATTACTCTACTTTGTAGTATATTCCAACTTTTTTTATATTATTCTTTTTTTTTGCTTATATTAATTGTATTGTACTTAGCTTTTTTAGTATTTTTTCATTAATTTTTATTTGCATTGTATTTATCTTTTTGTATTTCTCATAAACTTTTAAATTTTTTATTCCTTAATTTTACTTTTTCTTATTTTATGATTTGTATTGAAACTAAAAAATAAAAAATAAATTATAGTTTAAAAAAACTAAAAAAAAAACACGCTTTTAGAGTTAATTAGACTAAAAAGTAAAAAATAAATTAATAGTTTAAAAAAAACTAAAAATACTTTTTTAGAGTTAATCTATCTAAAAGTAAAAAATAATTGTTAACATAAGAATAAAATGACTGACGAGAAAATGAATGTCACTGTTCTAAAAGCGTGGGGTGCTCAATATCAATGGTTATAATTTTTCACTAGTTTCACTCAGAAATGCAGAGTTAATTTTAAAATGTCATACAAGCACCCCACGCTTTTAGAACAGTGACATTCTTAAAATTTTCTCGTCAGTCATTTATTCTTATGTTAATTATTTTTACTTTTTTAGATAGATTAACTCTAAAAGCGTATTTTTTAGTTTTTTTAAACTATTAATTTATTTATTACAAATATTCTTACTAACACTCAGTTTGTTCTTATGACAAAGTCTTTTCGTATTTCTGATTTTAAATATTTTTGTACGATGACATTTGAACTGTGTCCTGGTATGGGATACTATAATATCTTTTTTTTTCAATTCCTACTATTAGTTCACACTCTCCCTATATATTTCTTGTTCAAATTTTCGATCGTTCATAAAATACTTCTTATTCATCCACTCGAGTTCAAATACATTTTTTGAAACTTGTAGTGGATGGCACTGGATGATAATAAAGTTTTTTCAAATATTAATTCATTCATTAAATTTAATTAATTCATTTTAGTTTCATATGGGAGAAAAAAATTTCTCTTCTATAAGATATTTTTTTTTCTTTCGAATGCAGCTGGCAAACACAGACATGGACGTCTTGGATGCCTTAAGGCAAGTGCTGCACAGACGTACTCACTTTGCATGACCCAGGGGGCGCGTGTAACTTGACAATAAGCTACGGAAGCGGAGTAACAATGCCCCCGCAACGCTCTACGATCCTATTAGACCGGGACCTACTTTTTAAAGTGGATTCCGAACCACTACATACAACCATGGCACCGCCGGGACTCGAACCCGAAACCTGTGGTACCGAGCGCTAGCCACTTGGCCATTCAGGCCCCCTTAGCAGGATATAAATTTAGGAATAAATACTGTCAGTGAAGAAGCGTGTAGATCTCTGGAAAAAAATTTCTTTTTCAGATTCTTTTTTTCATTCAAAATGAAAGTCAAGGCGGGAACAAAATGGAACATCTGAATAAATTAGTGAAAGAGATGGAAAGTGTGTGTGAGAGAGAGAGAATTTTTTTCTAACCTAAAAAAATGAATGAAAATTATTTATAAAGGACTTTCTGCAATATAGTGTAAAAAAAAGTAGGAATTGACTTATTATATATATATTTTTTTACATTACTTGTTTTCTTTCAGAACCTTTCTAAATTTGAATTTTTAAATATTTTCACAACAGAATCTGTTTAAAAGATTTTCATTATTATTTTAATTTAACCTGCATGATGCCAGGTCATGTCTACAAACAGGCATTAAAATATAATATATTTAAAATATATAAAGGAATAATTTTTAAATTTAAGAATAGACACAATAAATTATATTACATTTATAGATACAATTCAACATATTTAAAATAAAATAAAAAACATATTTTTATTGCAAAAAGCAAATTTTTATTTTATTTTAGGACTACTTGAATGCTATCGTTGAAAGGAAAGTTTGTTAACTCGGTAAGCTTTTGATATAATACAAGCTTTTTTTGAAGCACAATAGATCTAAAAATATCAAATATTCCCATCCAAGATAAACACGGTAAATCCGTGACCTGGAAAGATTCTATATTAGATTAAAAAAAAAAAAAGCTGAGAAATGATATACTCAGAGCTCTGGTTTTGTTTTAAATTGTGATGACATGAGATCAAAATTGATATTTTAATTTTAAAGTGAACAATAAGCTTTGTAACCATGAACAGCGCTATAAGTTCTAATGGATAATCCACATGGAAAATAAATGGAGACTTTTTAATAAAAATCGAAGTTATAAAATACTCTTACTTCTGCCATTAAAAAGAACGTTTGTTTTTTCAAAAAATATTCATTTTTTTTGCAAATGATATCTATTTGTACACAGTCCAGTCACATTAATGTGACCACCACCTACTTTCGACGTCAACGGGAAAACAACCAATCACAAAAGGCAGGTGGCAGCACATTGCAGTGGAGTGTATATAAAGGATGTCCTAGGGCATCGGAAAGCATTTCAATCGTTAATCACCTTGATCGAATTGCAATCGGTCCGCTCTGCCAAAGGTGGTTATTCTGATTTTGACAGATGGTCACATTGATGGGACTGGACTGTGTACAAATTGATTGGTGCTTGAAAGGCCGAGAGCCAGTGCCACAGGTTTCGGATTCGAGTCCCTGCGGTGCCATGCATGTTTGTAGTAGTTTGGAGTCCACTTTAAACCGCAGGTCCCGGTCTAATAGGATCGTAGAGCGTTGTCTTGAGGTTTAGTCAGTCTACAGCCCTCGTGGTTCCTCGCTAAAGTGAAGCTGCATATTACCCTTAGCCATGGCCCAATTCCCTGCACCAGGGGGATTAGTAACAACAAATTGATTTCATAAAGGCCCTTTTTTTAATGAATAATAGTTCGAAATCATAATAAAATGTAACGATTTTGTTCAGCGAATTGCAAATATTTTGATTACATGAACAGTAATTAAATATGAAAGTACAATTATTATTATTATTATTTTTTTTTTTTGAGCTGCAATGTTTCAACTAAAAATTTTTGAAAAATAAAATTTTATTTTAACAAAATTTATCGAAATGCATTCACTAATTTGAAATGAAATCAATGCCATCGATTTTATATATTTTACATTATAGGTAGCGAACAGTATAATGTATTTATAATTTAATAGTGATAGAATTATACAAGAATAAAGAGGGATTTATTATTAGCTAAATTCTGAATTAATAATTGAATTTTAAAATTTTATAAAATATTAACATACATTAGAACTTTATAAATTTGATTAATCACAATATTTTATTTAGAACTACTAGAGATATTATGCTACATTATCTATCTAATAAAAATACCTTTCATTTTTAAATACTAACCATTACATTTCATAGCTTATAAATATATATTTACTTTTTTATATTTTATGTAAAATGTTTTATTTCTTTATTGCACAAACCTTAAACTGAATTGTTATATAATTTCTGAAATAAAAGTGAATTAGCTTAAAAACAAAATAATTTATAGTATTAACATAATAGTTGTTTGAAGCATTAAATTTTGAGACAGATTTCTTTTGAATTATAAATAAAAGAATTTTTATCCATCGAAATGCAGGTGATATTTTGAAGATGAGTATTGTAATATTTTAAAACATTTATGATAATTAAAATATGAATCATATTGCATTAAAAAAATTATTTATTTGGTAATTTTCTATATGATTGAAACCAAATACACATACTAATCATATAAAATAATAAAAGAAATTAAATGTTCATTTGCATTTTATAGACTAACTTAAAATTCATCATTAATGCCTATTTTTCCCCCTTTCTTGTTATAAAGCATTATTACAGTCGTATGGATTTAAATGAATGTCATTGTGAGAAGCATATGCAAATTAGCACATTGCCAATTGAGTTTTTTAGCCCCTGAAAAATATGACGACAGCGTATGCCATAAATAGACTGAATTTTGATTCTTCCAGCATATCAGTTGTGTGCTCTATCACATAACTTAGAAATTTGCCTTCAAAATTTAAAAATATGTGATATGCATAAACACACACACACACACATAAGAATCCATCCTTGTACACACGGACAAAGAATTTTATAGATAAACAATCAAAACATGTGAATTATTGCAAACATCCTCTTGCAATAATACGGCCTGATTTCCAATTGGCTAGCGCTCTGGCCTTTGGTTCCACCAACTTCAGGTTCGAATCCTGGATGTTTGTTGGTGGTTCAGAATCCACGTTAAACTGTAGGTCTCAGCCTAATTAACCTAAAGTGTGCACAAAATGGCTGTAGAGCGACAAACTAAGCTTGCAATAATTGCCTTTTAAAAACCATTAAAATTTGATGGTGACTGTAACAAAGTGTATATATATTTCACATAAATAGTTAGGTTATTTGATAGTTTTATAAATTTTTTCTAATGCAATATTCAAATAAATAACAGATCCTCTAAAAGTCATATCAGAAGGTAATGTTCTCCGATTATTATCTAAGGATTGGCTGTTTATGCACTAGTGGGTGCTGAGAAAAACAATGCTAAGATGCTATTAAACTATATATATACATATATATGTTGCATATAATTTTTGGAATTATAATCTGAAATACCTCTTTGTTTCTTTTCAATAGAACTTAAATAAAATGTTTTATGATGTTTATTGTAGCTGGCAATACCAGATCACACCAAAATAAGTATACAACATACTGAAATATATACTCATATTATTGAAAAAATTAAAGAAAATATTGTAAATTTTATATAAAAAAATCAATTTATATGCATATTATAAAAAAAAAAACTAAATTATAGTAATTAGTATTTATAGCTGTGTAAAATAACTGAACAGCCATAAGGATCATTTTAATATTGTAAAACATAATTAAAATAAACATTTTATTATTTTCTAATATTAGTACAAACAAATTTATATTAATTAAAAAGCCAATACAGTTCTATTTAAAATAAAAAAAAAATTATTCAAATAGCTTTAGTAAAGCTATTTGAATAATTTTTTTATTTAAACATTTATTTAATGCATAAAATATGCACATTAAAATTACTTGTTTTATTTATTAATATTTAATGAAATCAAATTATGACAATTTTTCATATCAGAAAAATATAGAAAATTTTTCAAATAACATAATAAATATTTCTAAAGTAATGTATAAAACAATTTAAACAAGCGAATTAAATTATTTACTTGTAAATTTTCTGAATTCACATGCACACATCAATATTTCATTCGTGTGAACACAATCTATAATAATTGATTTTTTAAATTTAGAAACATATCCCTAATTGACATTTTCTAAAAAATTAACATAAAAATTTTAGTACTTTCAATAATTAATATCACTATCAAAAAATAATAATTATAATGTTTTTTTTAAATATTCTGAAAATTTGACTAAAATCATGTTTTTAATTTTAGGAAAAAATTTTCATTAGAAAATAAGATATTAATAAATGAAAGTTTTATTTAACAATAAGAAAATCAACATTTGAAGCTCTATAAACCCCAAACATTTAAGCAGATCTCTACAAAAATATTATAATATACAAATTTCTCCATGCTGAAATGTTTGTGTTAAAAATATTGGGTTCCATAGTGGAAAAATGTTGAGTTAATGGTTACTTATTTTTGTTAATTAACTGCACTGCACCAAAAGTTAGTTCCCTTCAAGTCATTTCCAATGATATCACTTATATGAAAGTGAAAAATGATATATAGTATTTATTGCAAGCAAGATACAGACATAAAAAAAAGAAGAAAAAGACACCCTAAATAATTTTTGTAATTATCATTAAACTTTCCATTTCCAATGATATTACTTATGAGAGGTTTAATGATAATTACAAAAATTATTCAGGATGTCTTTTTTTTTTTTTTTGATGGCTGTACCCCCTGCTTGCAATAAATTCTATATATTATTTTTCACTTTCATAAATAACTTACAATAAATAGATGTTAAATTAACTAACTTTTATAAATTTTATTTATACAGGTTTGCTTTTATTTTAACAAAAGAATCTTCACATTTTTTTTTTTTTTTTTTTTTTTGTACAACACTGTAAAATTTAATCCACATAAATACATATTTAAAAATAAACATAGGCATGTTAAATTACTAATTTACAAATAAAATCCGTTCCGTTTATTACTAAAGATTTTATGCAACTTTAACATTATTACATCTTAGATTTGTAATGTCAAAGTTACATTTTATGTAACTTGAAAATGACAAGTGTAGCACAGTTTTCTTTCACTTCAAAATATATTAACAAGTTTATTTACATTTAAATCATATAAATCAAACATAAAGTGCACATAATCAAAATAATGCAATGATTTACAAACAATTTTTGTGGGGAAAAAAAAAATATAAAACAAAATCACTAACACAATATAATAATAAATAATCATATTGAATTAAAAAATATATAATATGGCATTCATAATTTACTGATCATGTGGAATAACTGGAAGTATAAAAAAAAAAAAAAAAAAAGAAAAGGAGAAAAGATCCAAAAAATTAACAAAAGGATTTTACTGTTGTTATGTCAATTTCATTAGATATCTGAATATTAGCAAGTTATACTAATTTATTCCAAATATTTGTTATGAAAGACAGCATTTTAGAATATATTCTTTAATATAAATTATGATTAAAAATAAATAAAAACCTTAAAAATTTCAAAACACATTTGAAATTTAATTAAAAAAATAAGGTTTTTAATTTATTTATCAAAAGCTATTTTTTATCTTAAAATTTTGATATAAATTTGCAGTAAAGAAAATGAATCTAAATGTATTAAACATTTATACTTATTTTTATTATTAGTTAAAAAATTATCTAAAAATAATAATGATTAAAAAATTTACTATTGCTCTCTGTAAATGATGGTGTGTGTGTATGTTTTTATATATGCTGAAAGCAAAATATTCTCTGATATTCGTACTTGTAAAATTTAACTTATTTTGAACATCAAAGGTTCAAAGCAGGGAATAAAAAATGCACTAGTCTACTTTATAAATTTTCCCACTATGTAAATGACCATTTTTAAAAATAATATTCATTAAAACAAATTTAATAAGTGATATTTGGATTTCAATTAAAAAGTGGATGAAAATTTAGTTAAAACTGCATAATATATTTTCATAAAATTCAGTTGCTTGATTATAAGCCTAAAATCAATTAAAAGACACATCTTTAAAATAAACTTTCACTCCTCAATTAGCAAGATCGACATTATTAATCAGTATTAATTAATGGGAAGGTCCTTTTCCAGTCAGTGCATAATTGACATCATCAGGATCAACACCAAGACGTAGTTTCATATGAATGTCATTTCGGAAGTCGTCCACCAAAACAACATGAGAAGCAGCCAACCTGACACATATAGTTAATATTATTGAAGAACTAGGTGGTCTGATCCCTAAAAAGGAAGAGAGTTATTTATATAAATGAAATAAAACTTAAATTTTATTTGCCTGGCATGAATACAATAAAAAAAAATAAATAACATTTTACCTTCAAATTTACATATGGTGTCTATGTGATTTGATACTTTGAGCAGAGTAGTTTCTTCAGAGCCAGTTCTTGTAAATTCATTAAGCATTCCTTCTAAAAATAATTTAGTCATCTTTGAAGAAGATCTATAAAAAAAAATAATAATAAATAAAAATTTATTTCACTTTTAACAAAGAAAATTTTCAAACAAAATATAAAGCTGAAATTTGCAGAATTATGAAAGGAATTTATTTAATATTTCCAATATTTTATGTAGTAATTTAGATTATAGAAAAAATATTGTGAAATCTTTTTTCATGATTGAATATATAATTTTAAACTAGTTATTAACATTTAACATATAATTTAAAAGCAGTTTTAATTATTTTGAAATGAAGTCAATAAATTAAATTATATATAGATAGAATAAGGAATATAATAGAATCTTAAAGATATAAGATTAAATCTCTAGGATTCAAGTATAAATTAGCATAACATAACAAACTTCAACAATGAATGATGTTTTGATTTTTTTTAAATGTTATTTATAGTTCATTTTTTATTTATACTTTAATAACTCATATTTCACTAATTCATAAAAATAATTTTAAATTATATATTTTATTGTTATTTAAACTGCAAATAAATTAAATTCATATATTATTGTAAAATAAATCTAAATGGCAAATCTTTGGAATTTCAATAATCTAGAAAAATTAAAACAGATTGCTAGATTCTAGATGAGTACAAAAACTGAGCTTTTAAAATAAGTAATAAAATATCTTACTTTATAAAAGCTATCACAGGAGATGAGAACATTTGTTGAATGGCTTCATCTACATGCTCCATTCCAACCAAAATCTTCTGTTTCTTTGAAGGAGTAAATTTAGAGCCTTTGAGATCTCCTTTCTCCACAATTTCAGTTGCATTACGGCAAATTGCCAAAGCTCTTCGTGCATCACCAGATACCGCTGCTACCTGAAAACACAAATTTGTACATTCTTTAATGTATCTTTTTACCTATATACTAAATGTTATTGTTGCCTTAAAAACTTTTATCATTAATTACTCCTATAAAGTATAAGTACACACTAGTTTTAAAATATGGATCATATCTATCTTCGAAATACAAAATTTAAAGGACACTTAAATAATTCAATAAGCAGAAAGTAAAGAAAAAAAAATTTGTAGGTTTAAATGCTATTCCACCTAAAATGTGACATTGATTTCATTTCATATACCATTTCAGAAAATAAGTACTTTAAATATGTTTAATTTGCCACTTTAATTTTTAATTGATAAAATTTATTTTTTACATTTAATTTAAAAACCAAAAATGAATTTTCTTTCTCTTCTCAGTACCATGAAAACATTTTCCTTATAATCAATCACTTGATTGGTGTAAGTATTATATATTTTTTAAGTATTAAATTTTTGATAAAATCTTGGAATTCAACACAAATTTCACTGATTTTTTTTTTTTTTTTTTTTTTTTGAATTTCAAAATCTTAATCTCCTGGAAAATAGTTTTCACTTGGAAATATATTCTGAAAAATTTAGAGGAATAAGCAACTGCAAATAAAAACTTCTCTAGTGAATTTATTAATTGAAATTTTAAACTCAACCATTTATGATTATCAAAAGCAAAGTAAGAAAGAGATCGACTTAAAGCCCTTTTACGGATATAATATAAAAATTAACTAAACAAATAAAAGTATTATCTGTGAAATAACATAACTGTCATTTTAAAGATTAACACACACAAAAAAAAAAAAACTTCAACAATATTTCTATTTAGAAATTATATAAATACAGCATTAATCTTCTATGAAAGAATAATGGCCATTTATTAGTATTGAGTTATTTACTTTTCGTGCTACAAATTGCACAGCATCAGGATCAAATACTTTAAGCTCTTGAATGCGGTTCATGATTATCTCTTGAAGCTGTCTGAAATTGTACGGCTGGAATGTAATTCTGGACAAGCCCTAGAAAAAGGATTCAACACAAAAATTAGTTTAAGAAATTAATGTCTAGTTTCTTAAAAGTAGAAATTCTCAAACTGCAATTCACAACCCTTAAGGAGAAATAATAAATAGATTGTAAATGAAGAAATACATATTTACTTATAAAAAATAATAGGTGTATTTTAAATAAATTAGAAAAAAAAAATTACAGAAGATAAAGATTTACTGAAAAAGGAGTACTGAGATTAAAAATAAATAAAATAAAAATAATGAGACATACTAATCTACTTTTGACCCTATTCATCATCAGACGTTCAGGTAGATCCATTGTATTGGCTATAGCTAGAACAATTAATTTGGATGATGGTTTAGATGGCCAATCAAAAATGTTGTACATGACTGTCTGTTTTCTTGTCCATAAGCGATCCAGTTCATCTACTAATAATACAACTGCATCTTTCTTGGGGCCTTTCTCTGTGAATCTTTTCTCTAATAAATTGCAGGCTTGCTGTGAGGCTATGCTCTTACCTGTAAGGGACTGGAAATCTTCAAATTATTATTTGTTTTCCTTGATAATTTGAGAAATGTGAGATATTTAAAAAGGAATTAAGAGTTTTAGAAATATATATGTTTTCATTAGTAAGTTTTAAAAATATATATTTATCATCTCTAGGAGAAGTATCTACCTCATTAAACCCAATTGAGATCTTCTAGATTACAGATTAATCAAGATTATACTCGAAGACAAGGGAATTTTCGATTCCCAATTTTGTTCACACAAATGTATTATTTGAAAATGAGTGATGAAAACAAATTAAAATTATCATTTGATAGTTCTGCCAAATATAGGTTGTTTGGCTAAAGATGTCTAAAGGATAATGGTTTATACTGAGAGATCAGTACATGATTAGTTAAAAAACAGAGGTGCTATTGATAAGGCATTACTTCATGTTGTACATGCACACAGTTATAATAGGTTTTCTTGGATATTTTTTGGAGTCAATCCACTTAAAAGCTGAATTTGATGCCAGTTGCTAAATCATATTGAAGACAATATGAATTACTTTATACAAGTGTTATTTGATGAATCTACCAACTATCCTTATTTATTAATTATCATTTTTGCAAACAGACATAACTGCTATGTTTGGAGTAATGAAAATCTCTACAAATATATTAGTGAACATAACATAACAAGAGTCAATGTGTGGTTAGAGAAGTACATTAAAAAAAAAAATGTCAAATGCATAACACACATTTGCTGTGACATACTAGGACAGCCTTATTTGTCCACAGATTCCACCAAATTTCATATTTCAACAAGGCATTTCACTTTTTAAGTTAATACTATCAAGTTTTTGA
Organism: Caerostris darwini; assembly: GCA_021605075.1. Classification (NCBI taxonomy): domain Eukaryota; kingdom Metazoa; phylum Arthropoda; class Arachnida; order Araneae; family Araneidae; genus Caerostris; species Caerostris darwini. The sequence continues at coordinate 14,001 of BPLQ01014128.1, forward strand.
ATAAGATCTTTCCTGGATGTTGGATCAAAAGAGGAGCTCCAAACATAACATCACTGACATTTTTTACTCAGGAATCTGTGGGCAAATAAAGCTCTCCTTTTCATAAAATTGTGTACTAGCAGAAATTAATAATTTGGATGCTTTCAATTTAATGGCTGTTACATTAAATTTTTATCAATCTAAGAAAAAAAATTAACAGTTACCCTCTTTAATTCAACAAAAATTTAAAATCATGCATTGCATTGCATCACTATTGGACATTTTTAGCCTGATCAGATCTTTATTAAAAGTTTAATTCTTAAGTGGGAACTTAATATTAAGAAAATTATATTTTCTTACAGTTTTTATTTAGTTTAAAAATTAAATGCAGTTAAATAGGTAAAAATGCATTAAAAAAAAGTGGAACAAATAAATCAATAAAGGCAGATGTTTTAAACAATATAGAATATTGTATTATTATAAATACGAAATAAGGATATAAAACTACTGAATTAGTACTGGATTCTTTAGAATGCATAAATTTAAGATGTAAAATGCCTGATAATTCAAAACAGTACATAACTCGCTTATAAAAAAGTGGCAAAATAAATATTCAAAACTATTCATACCCAGCTTAGAATGGCTGGAATAATCATGATTATTCCCAGCTTATTAAATCACATTAAAAGTGTGAAATAAAATTTTTGGATTGTATGGATAAAAGCAAAATGATACAATTCTTAAAAATTTAAAATTTTGAATTATAAACTTAGGGCAATATTTGTCTATTTTAAAGTGTATTAAAAAGTAAATAAATAACTGCATACAATTTTTAAGAAACTATATACCTTAAAAATATGTACATAACATTTATAGGGATCAGTCATCCACATTCCATTAACTTCAACAAAAGTGAAAAATGGCACTTCTCCATTTTCCTTTTCTTCTTCCAGATTTCTGATTACTTCATGAACTGTGGCTGTTTTTCCTGTTCCAGGAACACCAGAAATATACATGCACCTTTTTGAGGGATAAAAAAGAGTGAGGGTTTTCAAAATGGTTTTCATATATAATGGGATAACTTAAATCTTTTAATCTTATAAAAATGTAGTCAATTATTAAAATATCATTTCAAGTTTACATTTTCTCCTCCCAAACTCAATAAAAAAAAATTGCTTCTTTAATTTTAAAATTTTTCATTGCAAAACAATAACATATTTTGAAGATTATGCTATTTTTATAATATGTATTATAACATGTACAGTGACTTTCCCCTATAACACAATAAATTAGAAATTTTTAGGCAATAGATTTAGGAAATTATATTACAGTTAAAATGTGTATAATATATACGAATCATTCCCGTCAAAACAACAGGAAACTTTCAAAAAATGGCACTACCATCTTCGATTTTTAAAAAAAAAAGTAGATGTATTCATAGAACTTTTAATGCTGATTTCAAATATATGAATTAGACTGAAATTAGTAAAAAAGTTACAGGCTTTTGAGAACATTGATTTTTTTTTTTTTCAGCTTACAACAAAAAGGACTTTATTTTAAACCTAATTTTATAAAAATGACAACCTCAAATTAGACTTTTTGTAATTATCTATTTAAAAAGCTATGACAGTTTTCAACCATTTTTTTTTTTTAAATCAATGTCAATGGATGGACGGGGGGAAGGAATTAAGAGTATGCAACAAATGTAATCTTGTATTAAATTTACCTATTTAACCAGATTTCCCTTTAAGTGCAGACCTCACCCATTAACAATTTGTTTTGATAAGTTAAAACTCAATAGTCACAAAATATATTATTGAATAAAAATTATGACTTTTTTTTATTATTAAAAAAAAGCATAAAATTTTTGATCTTTCATACAATTTAGTTGTGTAGAGTTGGAAAGTAATAGATAATAACTTTAAAAAAAATCCATAAAAATATTCTTTTATTACTATAAACCACAGTTAATCTTAAATTTTTGTTACTTTATGTGGTTACTACAAAGAATCCAAAATAGTTGACCTCCCGGTGCATAGTTTTATCAGAAAATGAAAAAAAAAACACCATTAGACAAATTTATAAAGGCTTATAACTTTTGAACCCTTTAAATAATCTCAAATTAATTCATATTTTTTTTAACTCAATTAATTCATATATTTTATAAAACACCAATATTTTTATAAACACACAAATTTTTGTTAAAATCAAAGATGGTGGCCTGGTTTACTTAACATGAAATAACTCATATACTCAATTATCCTAAAATCAAATCATTACATATTACATCGAAACTTGGAATATGTTTTGTCTGAATATTAAAATTATATCACTTCATACCAAAGGATTTAAAAGTGTGAGATTAATTATTTTAAAATATTATTTATGTGCATAATAAAAATAAATTTAGATTGTTTTACATAAACTTATTTAATCTACTTTTTAAAAATTAAATACTTTCATTGATAATTATGATTTATACAGATTTTGAGAATCTTGTTTATTTTATGTCACATATGTGAAAAGATATAACATACAAGTGAAATTCACTTTTTATTTCAATTGAAGCAGTGTAATGAAAATCTTCTGCTTTCAGAGGGTAGACAAAATTTTATCAAGTCATGCTTTATGAAAGTAAGTGACTGCACTATTGAAGAACTATTGAATTATGATTTTACATTATTTTATGAAAAGGGTGATTGCCTGAAATGTGGTGAAGATATGAACATGATTTAATTTAAAACATTGGAAGTAGTTACTTACCCACCAGTCTGCAAACACAAACTATCTCTTACAAATTTATAAATATCGGAATATTCTTCTTCACGGCAAGGAAGAGATTTTGGAACAGCAGCAGCATGAAGTCTAAAATTAAAAAATAATAATATAATTTAAACACTACTCTGAAATAAAATATCTTCATACATTGTGGACATATATTATGTCAATTACCTCATTCTAGATTCTTCTAAAATATTTTGAGGAATCTTTAAAGGTGTTTTCCGATCTGGTATGGAGAACAAATTTCTTGTCTGAAAAATAACAAATTAGAAAAAACATGCTGTGCTAAGATAAATATCTATGAAGTACAACACATACTTAATTTGTTAAAAAAAAAAAAAAAATATCTAATATATTTTTGTTACATAAAATTCTTTTTGAAGTGTTTTACTAATTAAAAAATTAAATTAAAAAGTGTTGGGTTTTAAACTCTTCCTTATTGTGTTTTATATTAGAAAATAAATAGTCAGGTGCAAAATATATATTTAATAGCAAAAAAACAAAGTACAATGAAATAATGCTAATTGTTAATATGATGCAAACAATATTTTTAATTATATATTTTTTTTTATAAATTTAATAAAGAAAAAAATAATATAAAATTAATTTTTATCAATCAATACAACACCTCAAATTATTTTTTAAACAGTAATAGTTTTCTCAGTAGTGAATTTTAGGAAATGCAGTAGGCTATTTAGTTTGGGATCATGCTTAATTGAATTATTGAGCATTATTATAACTTTAACAGCGATATCGAAGACAAATCACTTTGAATAAAAATTTAAATGATTAAAATATGTACACACTTAAAATGTTTGTGCACATACCAAACTTGTGTAGATGATATAAATATGCAATAAAGTATTTTGTCATTATAGAAAACATAAAATTAAATTCATAAATTGAACATTAATTTAATTGTATATTCTTGTATTGATAAAAAACATAGCACAAAAGAATTGTTACAAATTATATGTAAATTTATGAGTTGTATGCTATACTGAAATGAAAATTAGCACTTATGATATACATTGGGCAAAAATGCAATCCATTTAATGACTTTAAAACAACATCAGTAAAATTTTCAAAATTCCAACTGGTAACTTGATAATAGCACTTACTGCTTTTGAAACACTTTTCTTTGAGGAATTAGAAGATATTTTTTTCTTTATGGAACATTCGGATGCTGAATCATCATCATCATCAGAACTGTCACTCTGATTGCCAGAGAATTCACTGTCACTATCTTCTGAATAATTGGCTCGGATGAAATTGGAAAAGTTTTTTTCTTGACATTTTTTACAAGTACATTTCTTTTATATTCCTCATCAGGACTGGGAAAATAAAAAAAAAAAACCATATATATAAAATAGAAATTTACCTTTATGCATGTAATCAAATTTTTAACATTGCATGAAAAATTTAATTTCTATAATAATACAAATTTCCTTAGTGAATAAAATTTTCTTCATTTTCATCAACTATTTTGATTATAAATTATTTTACTACGATATTCTTATTAAACTTCTAATGGTGCACCTTGGGCAATGAATGCTAATCTTTTTAGAACTATTTTATTTGAGGCAACTAATGAAGTTTATTTAGAAATTGTATATTTTATCATCACTATAGTTTATAAATATTACTATTAATATGTGCTCAAGTAATGACTATTAATATAAGAAATTTCAAGAACATTTTATCACATACATGAATAAAACTCTTTTCTAAAGATCAGTATAGAGTTTTAAAGCTAATGAATTTAATCAAAATTTTGAGACTTCAATTGATTAATGAGTAGATAGCTAAAAAACATCTGCTTACTCTTTAAAAAAATTGCATATTAAACATGAATTAAAAATTTTATAAATATAATTATAAAAATATTCTTTTCTATTAAATTGTATTAACAATAAACATTTAAATTTCATATATACTTTGAAAAATGTTAACAAGGCATTTAAATTAAGGGGAGAGGGAGATGACCATAAAAGGAGTAATTCTTTTCTTAAACTACAATTAAACTTAAATTAATAATTCTGCTAGGGAATTTTCATGCTACAAGAAGCCATATTATTTGATCAATTTTCAGAAATTTTTTTTTTTTTTTAAACAAACAAATGAAATTTGTTGATTTTATCAAAATATTCAAATTTAACTTTTTTTTACGAGAAGTTTTTAATTTCAAAAGCTTTTTATCTAAAAGTATTTATTGTATTTTTATTGTAGGAAAAAGCTTTTTTTTTTTTTTTTTTTTTTTTTTTTTTTTTTTTTTTATGGAGGCGGAGGAGACGAGAAGTTTGTGTGTGTATGGTTGCATTTTAGTATGAACCATTTACATTATTTAAGAATTTTGTGTATCACGAAAACAAAATAGTATGAATAAAGTTTATTGTTACATCATTTAATAGAATAATAATATAAAATATTTAAATAATAATATGCATTTATTTTTTTCTTTTAAACAGCCATTTAAAAACAATTCGCAATATTAGACTATGTCAATAAAGTAAACTAAAACATATAAATTTAAATAAATTTCTTACTTTTGCTGATAATAATCAACTTTTTTTACTTTTCTACCTGAACGAGTGGCTGCCACTTCTTGATCATTAGAAAATACTGTTGACTGCTTCATGAGATTTGGCGTTTTATTTAAAGTGGGTATTTGTGATGTACGTTTACCTTCAGTTACATTTGGTGTATCAGTTAATTTTTTAAACCTTCTATTTGATTTTGGAGTTCTATTTGATGGAGTTCCTGTATCCATTTCCTGATCATCCAAAAGTACTACAGATCTTCCAGCTAATTTTAGTTTCTTATTAGAAGGAGGTGTTTTATCCAGCCTTTCACATTTATATCTTTTAGAACTTGTTGGTGTTTTATGTGGTGTAGTTATAGAATTTTCAGTTTCTATATCCTCATCTAGAAGCATTATTGATCTTCCAGCAAGCTTTGGTTTCTTATTAGAAGGAGGGGTTCGGATAACTTCTGTTGCCTTTTTAGTAAATCTTTTCGATTTTCTTGGTGTTTTATATGAAGAAGGTGAACTTGTAGAACTTTCAGCCTCAATTGCTGCTAATGCTTCCTGGAGATCAGTAAATCTTATAGATCTTCTTGAAGTTGTTGGTGTTTTGCATAAAGACTGAGTTTTTATTTTACGTGAAGAGGAAGTTGTTGCATTGTTACCAGTCAATTTCCTTGATCTGATATTTCTGGTTGAATTTTTGCTTGGAGATGGTGTGCATACAGATTTTTCAATAACATTCGTCTTATGAGGTATACAACTCTGTTTTTTAGGTGAATTCTTTGCATTCATATTATTTTCAGCTGCTTTTAACGAACTTAATCTTTGTGGTGTGTTACGCAGAATACGCTTTTTTGAGTCTAAAGTAGAAAAAGGTTTTGTTGGAGAACTTTCAGGTAAATTACATAATGTTAATTCCTTTTCATCGTCCCGTAATTCATTCTTTGAAATTTTTAAAGTATGAATTATGGGACGTTTCTCAGATTGTCCTTCACGATCCTCGAAATTCAGTGTCTTTTTAAAAGCATTTGTTACATCCTCTATAGATTTGGCATCAGGCTTGGCAATAATTATTCTAGCATTTGGAGTCTCCATAAGTCTTTTATCTATTCTTTTTATAAGGACTTTTGGAAACTCCGGAGTTCCTGTGGGTGTGGCGATATATTGTTTTTGTTCCGAAGTCAGAAGAGAATCTATTAAAAAAAATTTATATATATTAAGTAAAAATAAATTCTGTTATTAAGAACCATATGAAATTTAATAATATTAACAAAGAAATACCAAAACACATAAATGAATAAAAAAGGAAATAACTGAAAATGTGATGATATTGAGATTTGTAAAATTTTTTATTGATTAAATTTTTTTTTTTCAGCTACACTATTTCAAGCTATAATTTTTTTTTTATATATACTCTGACGAGAACTGTTAAAGTGAACTCTAATTTATGGAGGTATTAATACTTATAATTTATAATTTACAATTTATATTTCATTGTTTGAAACAACATTTACAATTAAACAAAATTTTCAAATGACTATCCTTCACTGAATAATTTAAACAAAATTGTACACTCCATTAAAATACTTTAAATATTTATAGAAAGGTTTTACTTGTACTTTTCTTTATCACTGGTAAAAGCTTGGATCCAGAATATTTGTATCTACAGAAAAATATAGGTATTTCACTTTCATTAACATGCTCTTCAAACATTTTACATTCAGCATCGATTGGAAGGAATAGAACCTATTGAAATGAAAAAGGGAAAAAAAAACATTAATAAATTTTGGATAATGAAATAATACAAATCAATTGGTATATAAAATGTTATACTTTATTTGGCTTGTTTAGAGTAAAAACAATATCTATTGAATTATTTTTGCTGTAATTTTACATGTAACATTGCTAGAAAACTATAAACATAAATCTTTTACACATTACTATACTTATAATTTTTATTCACAAGGAAAAATCATGAATGGCTTATTACTTATTTGCTTCAAATTAATAATACATGTCAGTTATGACTAGGATATTTATTCAAATCAGATATTCATCTTTAGAAATTAAATTTAAAAAAAAAATTAATATTTTAATATAATGATTTATATCAATTTCAAGGGCTGAACTTAAATTTCATTTCCCTTTCTAAACAATTTTTTTCCCCTTTTTATTCTTTATATCATTCTTGTAAATAATATAGGAAAATTACATAAATTAATAAGTATTTTTGAACAGAATCCCACTTTTTAATACAATAAATTACTGTAACAAAAACTACTTTTACTGTTTCAAATTACTGTAACAAAAGTATAATAAAAATAAGTTATATGTCTTTATAATCATGATGATTAGTATGATTTAGTAGCATTATCAATTCTGATGAAAATTTTAATTATAAATATCAAGGAAAAACAAACGCACATTGAATTAAAACAAAAAAAAATACGGATAAAAACGGTAAAAATAATAAAAACAGTTTAAAATATTTCTAATATTTGATTTTAATTATTTTTTTGTCCATTGACCTACAATTAGAATCTTAAACAAATAATTTGGAAAATAAAAATAAAATATTTGAATGAATTAAAAATTAAATGAGCCTTTGATCTAGATTTTAATAACCTGATAGTAAACGCACATATATATATAACTTATGATAGTATGGAAATAGATAAAATATAAGTTTATATTATACAATCCAACATTGATGTAGTTAGCTTCTTTTTAACAATTTAATGAAATTAGTACAGTAGAACCTCTGTAAGTCGAACTTCAAGGGTGACGCCAAATATTTCGAGTTATAGAGTTTTCGACTTATGGAGGATTTAGACTTGCACAGATTTTGTCAGGAAATATTCGACTTGTAGAGTTCTAGATTCTTTCTAATTTATTTTGAGTTAGAGAGGTAAAATAAATAAAAATTCAAGTTACCAGAGGTAATAAACATGTTTATTTGCAACTTAAAAGTTATATTATGTACTACAATAAAAAATCAAAATAATTCAGAAACATTAAAATTAAAAATATTATGTATTAAAAAAGTCAGTTATTATTATTATTTTTGCTTTAAACAATTCTATCTTCTCTATAGCATTATCTAAGCTATAAAGAGCAGAAATTTCTTTTTCTTCTGAGTTGCTATTTTTATAGAATTGGTTATTCTATTTACTATATACTCATACATTGTTTTCTAAGAAACGATGACGTGCATTGTCGGCAAATCCTTAAAGTTGGTAACTTATTTTTCTTCGAGCTATGGAGGTAATTAGTTTCAAATGATAGAGCTGTAAAGGTTGTAAAATAAAATATTGCTAATGTTCGAGATACAGAGATCCAATTTTTTTTATGAGTTACGGAGGGAAAATATATACCAAAATGGCTTGTGGGGATTGACTAATTATTTCGACTTATAGAGGGTTGAAATTTCGAGCAATGGAGGTTTTCGACTAATTGAGATTCTACTGTATAATATAGATTTACAACAATCTTACAGTATTATAAAGTTTAAAAAAAATATACTACATAATTAAAAAGGAATTGAAAATATAAATTCAAAATAAAAGCACACAATTTTGTTTTAATATTTCATTTTAATTTATCAATTAAAAAAACTTTTAGTTTTTCCAATGCTACAAAAACTTACCACACATTTACTGAATATAGTATCAGCCTCAATTTCATCTGACCAGTTAGAACGATGCTCTTCAACAACTTCCCATTCATAATACTGATCAATAAGTTTCTGAACATAGGGTGGAAGTTCACTTATACGGGAAAACCACTGAACTGTAGCTCGAGGAATTTTTTCATCAGAATCTTAAGGGAGAAAGAAATGTAATTTCAACATAACAGAAATACATATTTGCGCATAATACCAAACATACATTTTTGCAAAATATAAAATATGCATACTCATATAAACAAAAACACAATTCACAAATATAAATTTCAAAGTAAATCAAATTGAACCAAAATACTAATAAAAAAAGTTTTAATTTTTGCAGAAAAAAAATATATATATAAAAATTTATCAACCAAATTTATGGCCTTTTAAAAAATATGCAAATTATTATTTTTTCTATGGCAACATTTATAAATTAATCTAATTTATTTTATTAATAAGATATATTTCTTTCTATATAAATTGCCAAGTTTAAATTATTAAAAAAAAAAAAAAAAAAAACATCCTGCTCTTATTTATAAATAAGCTAAAACTAAGTAATTGATGTTTTATTTTATTAATCAACTAGCAAACATGAAATAAAATTTATAAGTTGCATTTAATATAATAAATTTTACCAAGTCTTGAATAAGATTTATTACAAAAAATAACAATAAAAATTATATGTTAGGACTTGGAAAAATTCCAAGAGAAAGATGCACAATATTATGCTATCTCTAATTTTATTAGACTTTGTGGTATTATAATTTTTAAATTAAAAAATTATAAAGTCCCATCCATAAAGACAAACATTTTTAAATTTCTGATTTAATTTTTAAAAACTGCTATTCTAAAATTTTAACTAATAACAGAATATATTTTACTTTGCCAAAATCATTTACATGAATACCTAAAAAAAAAATAATAACATAATTTTTTAATAAGCATATAATTGAAAGAGAGAGAGTTGTTTCGTGTTTTATGTTAACGTTTACAGACTCTTTTCCCATTATTTTGCACAGGATTTCATTTTAATTAGATAACATTTCATATTTTAAGACCTGAATCATTTCTAATATGTAATAACACAGCCTCATACTTTTTCTTTTATGCAAGTGATTTCATAAAATTATAATGATTTTTTCTCTCATGATGAAGATAATTGAAATAACTGTCCATCTACCTCTCTAACAAATGTTTATTTTCTATAGATCATTATAGTAACAAACCCAACTCAACTCAAAATCTCAAGAGTAGCACTTCTTTCCTTTGATTTATAAGGGGAAGTCCTTATCATTCGAAGAGAAGAAGTGCTACTCTAACGACTTCCAATCAAAATTTGGAAATTCCCAAGACCAAAATTGGAACCCTAATGTTAGACTCAGCAGATTTAGTCTGGCTTTTTCTCTGATGTGCTCAAACTGCAATATATCGGAAACAGAAGGAACATATTCTATTTCAATGCATTAAATATGAAAAACAGAGAGAAAAATTTAAAAATGCTTTTTGGTACAGGTCTTATTTTATTCCTGGTTATTTGAAATGACTAACAATGCTTGCTACAAATATTTTAGTTACTAACTTTCTACAAAAAATCATGTAGTATTTGCATGTTAACTTTTTATGTGAGGTTCTGCACAACATGATATTATTTAATATTTTATTTATTTACTAATTTTGGACAAGGTGCTTTACTGATTACAAAAACTTTGCTGATTACTGATTATCTCAGCATCTTTATTCTTAGGACAATTAGATAAATCAATATAAAGCAACCTTTGCTGAGCATAAATCTCAAAGCTTTCATCGAGTCAAATTTTTTATTCTTCAATCTAAGAAAACAATCAAATGCAAATATTCCATATTATTTTTATCATTTTAATCAATAAACAAGTTCTTTAAAGCTTTGGTATTACAAAATTAAAGCACTTGTAATACAGAAGTTCAATAGTATAATGTTGATAAATTAAATATTTGAATCCATCACTTTTTTTAATTATACATTGGAAATCCTAGTGCTCAGAGATAGCCCAACCAGCCCATCCAAGAATAATGAAGGACAGGGAGACCTCTAAAGAGGATTTTTAAGAACAGCTACCTAGCATTTGTGAATAGTATTTTATGAATTGGGATAACCGGATAACTTTTTCATTTTTAAGCATTTAACCAGATAACTTAAAATAACAAAAAATATTGAACATTGGCTAGCAGCCTGATTATCATTGCGAGATTATTACATGTACTACCACAATCACCTACAAATCTCTTCACTTATGAAAGCAATGATTACAAAGGATACACTATCAGTGGATTCAAACTTGAGGCATCTTGCATGCTAGATGTGAATGATACCACATTAACATCTAGTGAATTACCAACATGAATGTTACCCCATTGACAACACTGATTAATTCTTTCATAAAATGTTTAATAAGATTCTCAATTAAAAAAAGAAATATTAATTATACCACGATGAAATAATGTTTTTATTTGCCCAACATAGCAATTTGATGTATCTTCAGGATCCACGGAGTCATCATTTCGTACGAGGACAAAATCCTCAATTTCTAGCTTCAAATCATCAATGTAAAGAACTCTAAAATTAAAAAGCGTAAATTAATATCAATATATCGAAGTATACATTTTATATTTAAGAACAATTAATTTCAAATTAATATCTATTTATTAAAAATCCATCAAATAAAAGACTGTCCATTACTGTCCAGAATAATAAAAAAGTTATTCACAAAATAGCACAAATGTTATAAGAATGATTCTTCAAATTTATTTATAGGTAACAGTGAAGACATGACAGAACAATTTCTATATAGCAAGTTCCTCAAAAGTAATATAATCCATGTCAATTTTCATAATAATGACATTAATGTAAAAATTTAAAATTTGTTATTTAGCTACAGAAATATTATTAAAAAAAATGGATTATGTTAAGTTTATATAAATGGGTTGAAAAGCATTTATCTTTAATCCTAATCCTTTTTAAAAGCAAATTATAATAAGAGCCTCCTAAATATATATAAACAAATAGAGGGTTTAAGTGTATTCAGTTCAACTAGAAAAGTGATAAATAAATCCATAGGAAAATATCATGGATCACATAAATAATTTAGATAATGAATCTTCAACCAAAGCTGCATAAATTGCAGCAAAAATTCAAATTGCTTTAGTTTCATGATTTTCACAAATTCTAATTTATGCATTTTTCATCCAAGAATTTTTAATTAGAATTTGCTTTTTTCGTATAAAAACACAATCTTTGAATAAATATGAATATACAGCTAGCAAAATATTGAGAGAATAGTATAAGCAAAATATTAAAAATTATTCTATACAGGAAAAAAAATACTTTCTATTGTTTACGTAAATAAAATTAATAACTTAGAATTTAATTTTTTAATATGAAAAAATTAACTTAAAGTTTTAAAGAGGTAAAAATCAACTTACATTCATTTTAAATTAATTTACCATCTTTTAAAAGAATGGTTCACAGAAATAAAAAATAAATAACATGTAAATTGACATTAATACTGGAAAATTTCACTAGTATTTTTTTCCCAATAATTAATTTTGGAAAACTACAAGAAAAAAAAAAAAGTCTTCACACGTCCTGTGTCCCCTGAAATGCGATTTTGCTAACTTTGAGATAAAATTAAAATTATAATCAAATAATAGAAACGTACTTATAATGATTTTCAATCTTCGACCGATTTACGAAGACAGTTCTTTCTCCTTCCCAGCGAATTTCTTGATCACATTCATTAAAATTAGCCATTTTAAAGCAATATTTACAAACTTTTTTGTGATCCAACACATCAACATAAACTCATTGTAATTTACGCGCCAGGACGAGATCACATGTCTGTGTATAAACCAATCCAGTGTTACGAATCAAACAACAATATTCGTTGACTTGACTTGACGTGATTTTGAGATTTGTGCTCGCTAATATTCGTTTTTGGTAAGTAGTCATATTTTTTTGTTGTTGTTTTTTAATGAATAAATGAATCATTTTCATTTCAATCAATATAAAGTCACTTTAAACAAATTAAATAATTTAAAGACCCCCATAAAGCTTCGTGAAACATTCTGACTACTTATTTTCATAAAAAATTGCAATTCGGGACCATTCAAATGAAATTTTCAGACATGATTCTAAAGTCAATAGCCAATAATTCATTTAATCAAAGTGGCACACAATTACTAATTAATATTTAATTTTTTACAGAGTTTAAATGATAATAATTATAATAATTAAAATCCTGATTATCAAATATTATCTCACGGGACAATGATGTGCTTAGCTGGATTAACTAAATTGTGATTATATGTTCCTTAACTTTTCTCCTATGATTATCAAAAGTTATGCATTTGGTTCCATGGTGTAATGGTTAACACTTTGGACGCCGAATCCAACGATACGTGTTCGAATCTCGGTGGAACCTTTTCTTGTATTTTTTTTTTGCTTATTCTGTTTTATTACATGCAACTGATTTCATCAACATCTACATTTTTTGAAATGTTTGTTATTTTTCATTTTATAATTTTATTAAATAAATAATTCTTTTTAGAAAAAGGGTATTTAATTATCTATTTTGCTTATTAACTCAAAGGGCGTGAGACCACCGCTATGTTTCAACATTTTACAATGAAGGAGCTAGTTGCCGCTATGCGGCCAAGAATCTCCGTAATAATCTACAATAAGAGCGATGCATTTTTTACATAGAATTTTTTCCCAGATTTTTAATGAAACAAATCTTGAAGCTTGAACAAATCTAATTAGTAAAAACTCTAGTGTGACCACAAAAGAAACTAAAAATATATTTGATAATACTGATATTAAAATTATTGCCAATAATCAAATATCAATGTGATATTTATTTCTTTTGATTTTTTTAAAGAAATCTCAGCTCATTCCTAAAACTCTCATTAATTATAGACACACTTAAGGATCAAGAATTTATTTATTCTGATTTTTAAATATATCTCCACTCTCAATATACAACAGAAAGGAACATGAATCGCAGAAGAAACACGCAATTTTGAATTATCCACAAAGAAGATAAGCATTAACAGCCTTCAGGAATAGTCTCTTGAGAACAACATCCATAATCATGATACTGAAAATCTTGTTGAGTCTACTATCACTAATTTTATTAATACTTATCAAATCTCTGAAACTCCTATCACTAAAGCATCTTTTATTACTAATTGTATTTCCTCACTGAAAATTAACAAAACTCCTGGCATAGAAAAAATTACTAATAAAATGTAAAAAAAACCCTTCCTTTCAAAATAATACTTGAGATTTGTAAACTTACTGATTCTATTATACATATTGGTTACTATCCTAAGTCTAGGAAAACAGCTAGAATTCTCCGAATCCTTAAATCTGGAAAGGATCCTACTTTTTCTATTAATTACAGACCAATTTCTTTACTCTCTTCTGTTAGTAAACTAAATGAAAATACCATCCTGAATCTCCTTAAAAGTGAGTAAAATCAAAAGAACCTTCTCATTCCCACAGCAATTTGGATTTACCGAAAAACTTTCTACGACTCATCAGCTCGACAATCTCACAGAAACTGTTGCTGAAATATTTTCCTGGAAATATGAAACTGCTGCAATTTTTCTTGATGTAGCCAAGGCGTTTAATAGAGTATGGGTAAATGGATAGATTTACAAACTCATTTCTTTAATTTCTCTCCTTATTGAATCAAATAAGTAATTCAGAACTATCTTTCAGACAGACACTTTGTTGTTGCAGTAGGGAATACCGATTCCTTAATTCGTGATATTCATGTTGGTGTGCCCCAGGGCTCTATTCTAGCTCCTTTCCTCTATAATATCTTTATCAACAATATTCCACAAAAGAACAATATCAAAATTAGTCTGTATGCTGACGACACTGCAATCTTAACGCAAAACTGAAAAACTTGCACTATCCAGAAAAATTTGCAAAATTATATCATTGATTTTGAAAAATGGCTCATTAACTGGAAGATAAAATTAAATGTAGACAAGACTAAAGCAGTTCTTTTCACTTGCAAAAAATCCTATAACCCTCCTAATATTAAAATATATAATAATTATATCACCTGGTCTGAAGAAACTAAGTACTGAGGAATTATTCTTGATAGTAAACTTAACTACAGCTAGCATATCTACAACCTTAGAAATAAATTCACTACTCAATTTAAAATTCTCTATCCTTTAATCAATAGAAGTCCAGTTTTACCTTTTAATTTCAAAATACTAATATATCTCTCTTATTTTCGTCCAGTATTAGCTTATGCAAGCCCAGTTTGGGGTTCTGTTGCACGTACAAATTTTGAAATTATTCAAAGGCTTGAGAACAAAACTCTCAGAATGTTAACGAATTCACCCTGGTACTCATCATTGTTGAATAAAGATGTCGAGTTGAACGAAGCGTTCATCTATTCAAGTTTAAGGCAGTAGGAAAGAAAAGTCATGATAAATTGATAATAGTAATCGTATGATTTGAGAGAAAAAAAAGAAGAAGAAAGTAAGAAAAATGTAAATCATCTGTGATGGAAACGTAACAAGAAATTTATGATCAGTAAATATGCGTTGA
The DNA here is from genome assembly GCA_021605075.1 of Caerostris darwini. Taxonomy (NCBI): domain Eukaryota; kingdom Metazoa; phylum Arthropoda; class Arachnida; order Araneae; family Araneidae; genus Caerostris; species Caerostris darwini. The sequence goes on from BPLQ01014128.1 coordinate 29,562, forward strand.
AGTAAAATATCCAAAAAGCGATAAGTGAGCAGGAAATTATGGTGGTTTGAGGCTTCCACCCTGGTACTTCCGTAATGACGTTATTAAACGAGCTCTCTCGATTCCAAGTTTAAGACAATTAGTTCACAAAATTTCTACTCAATTCTATAATGATATGCAAAACATCAATAACCCTGTTTTAAATATCCCACAAAATGACGATTATAATATTTCTTCCCGCAAACATAACAAAAGACCTCGCACTGTTCTAAATATTTTAAATTAATTCCTTGTCCTAACGATTTTCTCCTGCTCTGACTGACTTATTACACAACTGTCTAGATGTAAAAAGTTCTTTTTTTTCCTAAGCTATTTTTACTCCTAACCTTTGTTCATTATGCTTTTTTTTTAAATTTAATTTTATTTGTTTTTATTATTACATGCAACTGATTTCATCAATATCTGCACTTTTCAAATGTTTGTTATTTTTCATTTTATAATTTTATTAAATAAATAATTTTTTTTTTAAAAAAGGGCATTTAATTATCTATTTTTTTTATTAACTCAAAGGGCATGAGACCACCGCTTATGTTTCCGCATTTTAAAGTGCTACGCAGCCAAGGATCTCCGTATTAATCTGCAATAAGAGAAAAACGATAAGCACAGGATTAAAATAAAAAAGTAAAAAAAAAAAATCAATGCTACAAGACAATCATCACGCGATTATTGTCTGGAGATTGTAATTTTGTTGCTAATATTTTAAAAGAAGTAAATGCAAGAAGACATCCTTGGCTTTGGACCAACATTTTGGAGACTTCTGGTATACTGCACTACTGAAATGGATTCGTTAATTTTATAGAATATGGACCTTTTATAGGACCTTTAGAATTGTAAACAATTTGTCATTATAAATGACAACAGATGGCGCCACGAACAAGAGACTCTTCCATAACTCCTCCTCCTGTAACCCCATATAAGGCTGTTGTCTTATATGGGGATTCGAATGTAAGAGCAAGGGCAGTAAAAGGAACGCGACGGAGTTGCTGATGGCGGGCGGTTGCTCGATCAAGCATTCGTACCAATAAATATTTTATATATATCAACTGAAAGTTGTGTTTATTAATGAGAAAAGAAAAAGAAGGTAACAGAATATGGTCCTTTTTTGTATACGGACTTTTTAAACAAAATGCGACGTTAATTCTTTTAAACGCAGAATTTTATTAAATCTCACATTTATTTATGCCAATAAAATAATTATCTTTCACTGCATTAAAACATAAGCTAAGCTATTCTACTTAGATCATTCCAAACTTCTTAAAGGCTCTGGGTCTATTACTCTGTCTAATAAGAATTCTCGTATTTATAAATCTCGAGTTATAAAAGTGATCCTTACGTTTCAAGACGTCAACATGTACAACTTGCTAAATATTAAACAAAGCCTATGGAATCATTTTAGTATGACAGTGTTAGTCCCTGTTAGAACTATATTTTAGAAAGAACAACTTTAGGAGCATAATCTATAAACTTTGCATCCCTCTCTCTTCGCCTAAAATCCTATGAAGGGATTTTCCGACTTACGGTTTTGCGAGCTAAGTCTCGATGCTTTTTTTCTTCTTTCTAATGCAGCTGGCAAACACAGACAGCTTGGTCTTTTGGATGCCTTCAGGCAAGTGCTGTAGAGACGTACTCACTTTGCATTACCCGGGGCGCGTGTAACTTGAAGATAAGCCACGGACGCGGAGTAACAATGCCCCCGCAACGCTCTATGATCCTATTAGACCGGGACCTACTTTTTAAAGTGGATTCCGAACCACTACAAACAACCATGGCACCGCCAGGACTCGAACCTGAAACCTGTAGTACCGAGCGACAGAGCGCTAGCCACTCGGCCATTCAGGCCCGAAGTCTCGATGTAAACAGGATAATATCAGGTCATCTCGGGCCATTTACGTTTCTATATTATTACCTGAGAATTTTTGTTAAGCACAATATCACTAGCAATGGCTGGCTACAGCAATTTAATTGAAGGCATAATTAACTTTAAAAATTTGTGCCAACAAGCGTGGGCACAAAGTGGGGAAGGTTCTGTACCGAAAATATTGTCGACAGATGCGAATCTTCCAATGCTTGCAACGCTGATAAATGTGGACTCTTTCTTTATTTCGGATGTGTTTTTTTTTTTTTGGTCTAATGCAGCTGGCAAACACTTAGACAGCTTGTCTATGGATTCCTCAAGGCAATGCTAATCACAGATGTTATCACTAGCACTACCCAGGGAGTGCGTGTCACTTGAAGATAAGCCACGGACGTGGAGTAACAATGCCCCCGCAACGCTCTAAGATCCTATTAGGACAGGGACCTACGGTTTAAAGTGGATTCCGAACCACTACAAACATCCATGGCACCACCGGGACTCGAACCCGAAACCTGTGGTACCGAGCGCCAGAGCGCTAGCCAGTCAGGCCCCTAATTTCGGATGTTGCCATACAAAATTCATTTTTTTAATGCAGCTTGCAAACACTTAGACAATTGTCTTTGATGCCTTAAGGCAAGCGCTGCACCGACGTTACTCACTTAGCACTACCCAGGAAGATGCGTGTAGCTTGAAGATAAACTACGGACGCGGAGTAACAATACCTCTGCAACGCTCTGCGATCATGTTTGACCGGGACATATGGTTTAAAGTGGATTCGAGTCACTACAAACGTTCATGGCACCACTGGGACTCGAACCGAAACCTATGGTATCGAGCGCCAGAGCACTATCCACTCGGCCATTCAGGCCCAACATTTAAGAATAATAGTAAACCCAATAATAATAACTCATTATGTTTCAATTTTTCACTCAAAAAATGTCTTTAGTGGGTCAAAATCTGATATGGGGATATATGATTTTATACGCGGCTCGCGGAGTTATGTTGCATTTCTAAAGTGGCCCGCAAGATCATTTGGGTTTGCCACCTCTGACCTAGGCAACTATGATTACAACCAGGAATGGGCAAACTTTTTCGGTCGCAGGCCAAAAATCGAAAAAAAAAAAAAAAAAAAAAAAAAAAAAAAATTTGGAGGGCCAATGTAAATTTTTCTAAAATTTTAAAAACAAAATATGATATACCCACACCAGCACTAGCTACGTTGTATTTTTAATCATTTCACCACTATTTACAATGATGCTATATGTCCGCAATCTTTCTAATCAATGATATTAGAACTCGCGCCGAAAGAAAAAGTCGCTGGTTGGAGCTTAAAATGCGCAGTCTGCAACATGTGAGGTCTAATTCACCTATATTGGATTCCCATATGTCTGCTCCCCGAGAAAGAGATAACGCTTTATGGCGACAATCTACAGCTATAACTAACAAAGAACTTCCTCTTTTAGCACTTTACCGATTGAAAGCTGTCTGTGCTTGTTCTTTTCGTCGATTTATGTTTTGTAGAACAAAAATAGAGTAAGTAAAATGATCACCAGTCCTTTGAAAGAACGGAAGAAAAGAATTAATATCTAATCAAAGTATTAAATTAGATGGATATATAATATATAAATATATATATATTTCTTTTAATTTGCCTCGTACCGGCAAATTAAAATTCAATCCGCTGGCCGGATAGAACCTTCCGGCGGGCCGGAGTTAGCCCGCGGACCGTAGTTTGCCCGTCTCTGGTTACAACATTTCCCATTTCAAAAACTGCATAAGACCTGGCGCTGTTCTGAATAATAGAGAGTTTTTGCATACCGTATTTTGGACGTCCGTTAGCTTTTCTCCCCTAGCGCGCATGCTCATAGGAAATTGCGCATGCATATCTGTAATAATGTTTCCCATGAGCATGCGCGCTAGGGAGAAAAAGCTAACGGACGTCCAAAATACGGTAATCTCTATTATTCATCAACATTTCGATATCCCCCCTTTCCGAATGACCACGCAGTTTCTCCGCTGAGTCTCTATTTTCCGTCTTCAATTGTTTTTGTTTATATTGCAACATTCACGCGCAGTGCTGCTTCTTTCTTCTGCAGTGTTTTCTACTGAGACTGATTTATTACTCCTCTGTCTGGTCAAAAGTCAGTCTTTCTCCCAAATCTCAGCTCTCCTAGTGCTCCAATTGACCTTGGCTGCGCTGTTTTTATTTCGTTTTATCAAATTTTGCATTATCATCATTTACGTTCTTTCGATGCTGGCCATTTCATAACAATTTGATGCTCATAATTTTTTCTCATTTTATTTCTTTTATTTTTGATTTAATCTTCAATTATTTTTTATTGCTATTTTATTTTTCCCTTTTAAACTTTCATTCCTTACTTAAAAACAATAATAATTAAAAAATTTTATATATATATATATACATGCTGAATATACCGGTTCTCGTTAAATCACCGAAGTCAAGCATCATTGGGCGTGGTCAGTACTTGGGTGGGTGACCATCTGGGATCACCGCGTGCCGTTGGCATTCACAAATTTGGGACCTGAATGGCCGAGTGTCTAGCGCTCGGTGCCACAGGTTTCGGGTTCGATGTTTGATAGATGTTTGTAGTGGTTCGGAATTCACTTTAAGCCGTAGGTCCCGGTCTTCTATGACTGTAAGAGCGTCACGGAGCCAAAGTCAGACTTCTACCTACGGGTGCTCCATCTCAACAGAAGCTGCTTTCTTCCCCTTCAATCATGAGTACGTATGGGCTTGGCCAGCCAAGTGGGATAAGAAACAACAACAAACAACAACATATATACACAGTCCAGTCACATTAATGTGACCCCCTGTCAAAAGCCAGAATAGACACTCTTGCATATTCTGGCTTTAAGTGGAGTGTGGTATTAAGTGGAATTCTTTACATACACTCCACTGCAATGTGCTGCCACCTACCTTTTGGGATGGGTTATTTCACGTTGACGACGAAAGTAGTTGGTGGTCACATTAATGTGACTGGACAGTGTATATATTAAATGTAATATTTACTCCTTTTCTATCTAATCAATGGGCTTTGCTTAAGAAACTTCTTTCATTCACAAAGTAGGAGATAGAGCAGGATTGGCCAACCTATATAATCTTGCGGGCCACTTAGGAAATGCATCCTAATTCCGCGGGCCGCATATAAAATTATATATCCCCATATTAGATTGAGACCCACTATAGACATTTTTTTGGAATTAAAAATTGAAACATAATGAGTTATTATCATTGTGTTTACCATTATTCTTACTTGTAAATATAGATAATATAATAATGATGACACTCAACGCACATTGTAAAGAAATATATAACACTAAAAATGAAATATAAATATAAACGAAATAAAAAAAAAAAAATGAAATCATTCAAAAATATTTATTTTACTATATTTTGCGATATTTGTTTCTCTACTCTTCCACTTAGCTTTTGCAAATCGTTATTTGCACATCGTAATGGGTGTTGCAGGTTAGCGTCCGTTATATTTGAGCGTGTTTTATGTTGGGTCAGTTTCATTTTATGGGGAGGGAAAAAAAAAACGATTTGCAGGTGTAAGTTGAACCAAATGCGCTAACAACTTCGACTAAGAGTCTGGTTTGATCTGCCATCAACGATCAACTGTGGGTATCTAGGGAGGGTCACTGCGTCACTGGGGTCTATAGTGAAACATACAACCTGTTATATTAGATATTCCAAGACGTGCGCGTCTCATGAGTTCACAGAATGTAATTTAATTATTCTGCGAACTCATAATTCTAAACTCATCAATGAAACATTCAATATCTGTCCTATAATTGGCAAGAAAATTATTTTAAAATCAAAGTTAATTTTTTTCCTCGTCTTTTCGACAGTTAATTTTTTACTATATGGAGGCACACATAATGTATTTTTTTAATACATTTTCTTTCACGACATTGGCCATTATAAAATAAAAATATTTTGTAAAAGTGTGATAAGGCGGTTCGAGGGTTGGCCACCCCTGAGATAGAGGTTGCTATGCAACCAAGGCTCTCCGTCAACCTGGCAAATCATAGTCGTCGTCAAACCATGTTCCTCCACCTAAGGCTATATACGAATTGTCCTATGGAAAATCCTCTGTATTATTTGAATGCTGCTTCAAAAATATATATATCTTAAAATGTTCATTTGAATAAGTGCTCTTATAATTTACCAATAGAATTAAGCATTTTTAAATTATTATTATCCATCAAATACATGGGTATTGTTTTCTTCTTCTTCTTCTTCTTCGCCTATCCCCAAAGTCCAGCGGGGCTAGACTAGGTCCATGAATCCAAATACCCGAAGAAAGTCCAAGACCATCGACGGACTGTCAAGGAGATCCTGACATCTGAGCCCCAAGATGTGAGATGGTGAAGCCTGCTCAGAGGAGCACTTGGTGCAAGTGCCATCAAACCAACTGAGAAAGTCCTAGTTCTGAGGTGTCCACTGAGCAAACGGATGATTGCAGTTTGTCCCTGCCTGTTACAATTAAGTGCCAAAGTACCGCCAGGTCGATGGCCCCGATACCACTGGTGCACTGGGGGAGTAGACCAAATAGTTTTTCCATTTAACATAGTTTGGGAGTAGACCTCTGTGTAGGTAAGGGGCTCAAGTGGAACCAATACCTCACTAGCACCCGCTTTCGCCAATGCATCTGCCATTTCATTCCTCTCAAGGTCGACGTGGGAGGGAATCCACTGTATGTGGATCTGATGAGATTTGATGGATCTGATTGTTTTAGAGAATGTGGGGTCAGCGTGTCCTGGACCACTTTCAATGTTTATTATTTGTAAATATTTTAAAATTCTTTCACGAGTTATTGATTGACTAATTTATTTTTTTGAATCCCAACGGTAATAATTTTCCATCAATATGTTGTTGCGACTAATCCTTAGTGTTCGCAACACGGTATAAACACCCCATGAGTAGTCTACTCATGGAAGGAAGGAAAGGGGTGCAGCTTCTGTTGTGATCTAGCACATGTAGGTAGAAGTCTGACTAGACTGAAAAAGAAGGGAAGTGCCTTTCTGAAGGACTTTTAAGGGGAACTAAACCCGGAGGCATTTTCGTATAGTGTAAGAGAAAACCCGGAAAACTCTCACCAGATAGTCCGATTAACGAGGCAAGATGCTAAACATCACAAATGCCATCGAGGCTACTCGTTTTTTAAAACAGTGTTTATAACAAAGTAGCCAGTGTATTGAACCTCCGCCCTAATTTTCACCAGCGGCGCACGTTGCCACGAGTCAGGCTTTATTTCTGTTTCTATTTTCTTTTGATATTACAACTCATATCTTCTTCATGGACTGTAAGTTGTTAATTACTGTAAATAGTTATATTGTATATTTCTACACGTATTTCCCTTAAAAAAATTTTTTTTTATATTTCTTTCACGATTTTTTTCATACATAATATTTGTCTATATATATTTCTTCCTTGAAAAAAGTGACTACGAATCAGTTTTGCACAAAAACCGAAATTGAAGTTTTTAAACAGATCATTCATTAGATATTAAATTGAAAATAACAGTTGTAGTAATATAGATGTTCTTAAATTACGCTAGGCATCTAGTTACAATAAAAGTTAAACGAAATATAATTGAGTAATTATTAAATAATTTTATGGATAACTTGTATATTAGTCCAGCCAATAATTTATTTACTTTTTATTTTATTTATTTATTATTATTATTGTTATTATTATTATTATTTATTTATTTATTATTATTATTATTATTATTTATTTATTTATTATTATTATTATTATTTATTTATTTATTATTATTATTATTGTTATTATTATTATTTATTTATTATTATTATTATTATTGTTATTATTATTTATTTATTATTATTTTATAATTTATTTACTTTTTATTTTATTTTCATTTAATGTTGGCGACTTTTCTCATTAGGCGAGCAAAAAAGTTCGCCAAATTGTTTGAATAGCTTGGCGATAGATACAAAATCTTATTTAACCCTAAGTATAGAATCGGAAAAAAATATAATAAATAAAATTTCAAAAAGATAAAAAAAAAATTGTTTTTCTTTCAATTGTCTTGATTTCAATCATAAAAAAAAAAAAAAGCTTAACAAATGGAATTAATATGTGTCTGTAATAGATGTATTGTATGAGAAATTTGTGCGTAAAATAATGAAAGAAAGAAACAAAGGTTTTAGTTAAATATGTATTTATTACATATAACTAAATTTACATACATATATACGTTACATGAGCATAGAAACCAAACATTGAAAATTTAATATACATCATACGTTACATGAGCGTAAAAATGAAAAAGTGAAAACGAAATATACATACGTTACATAAACGTAAAAATTGAAATTTTAAATACATCTAAATAAGTTAACTATACAAAAAATACAATACATATAAAAATAAAATGAAAAGATAAGTAAAATATACAATTTTTTTTTAAATAAATACAAAAATGACAAGCATAAATATGTACAAAAGAAGTTATTTACAGTGGAAGATGATAATTATTTACAATAGAAGATGATGATGAATATTTACAATAGAAGATGATGATAAATATTTACAATAGATGATGAGGATGAATATTTACAATAAAAGATGATGAATATTTTGGGTTTAAATTTTTTATAGAGACAAAACACGAATAAGACGACACACAAATTTACAAAGGACAATTTGGGGTTTTAAATTTTTTTGTGGAGACGATACACGAAGACAAAGCACAAATTAACAAAGGATAATTTTTGGTTTTAAATTTTTTTTTCCGGAGATGATATACGAAATACGAAGACAAAGGACAAATTTGCGGACAAAAAGACAAATTTGGGGATTTTAAAATTTTTTTTTTTTTTTGACAAACACGGACAAACAATTTCGATTTTAAATTTTTTTTGCGGACAAACACGAAGACAACTCAAATTTACAAAGGACAATTTCGGATTTTAAATTTTTTTTTTGGCGGTGACAAACACGAAGACAAAGCACAAATTTACGGGTTTTAAATTTTTTTTTTTTTTATAGAAGACAACAGAAATTTACAAAGGACAAGATTTTAAAGCGGAGACTAACACGAAACAAAGCACAAATTAACAAAAGGACAATTTTGAGTTTTAAATTATTTTTTTTGCGGAGACGATATACGAATAAGACAAAGCACAGATTAACAAAGGACTAATTTTTAAATTTTTTGGCACAAACACAAATAAAATAAAATAAAGTATTAAAAAAACACAAAACATTTAAATAAATAATATGAATGAATATAATAAAACAATATAAAATGATAGCAGCTACTCTTTTTTCTTTAAATCTTGATATCAACTGTTTGTATTTATAATAAGGAATTTATGAAGCTATTGAGTATTGCGAAACAAACTATTTGATATTAACTTTGAACTATTTTTTTATTGTTGCTAAAGCTAATATACTGTCTGATGGATTTCTGTTCTCAATAACTATTACAGTTTGACTATTTACTGCCATTGCACTTACTGCCATTGGGCTATTGGGAATTCAGATGTTCAGAGTTTTCTTGCATCTTTACTGTTTATTATTTTTGAATTGGAACTATTGTCTAAAATGTTGATGTTTTTCAACTATTCTTCTCTTATTAAATTGTCTTTTGTAGGATTCTTCATTTCTGCAACTGTGGTGATTTGGATATCTATGGATGAATATGACATTGATGTTGATTTATTATTGAAGATTTCGCTGCACGGAATTTCTTTGGTTATTGATTGCTTGTTACTTTTCAAATCGGAAATATTGTTCAAGGTTGATAGAGTCCAGGTGATAGAGTCCAGTATAAATAGAATCGGAGGATACTTACGACCAATGGGCTATTGGGAATTTCGATCTTCAAAGTTTTCTTAGATTTTGACAGTTTATTATTTTTGAACTGGAACTATTGTCTAAAATGTAATTTCTTTCAACTGTACTTGTGTTATTAAATTGTCTTTTGTAGGATTTTATATTTCTTCAACTGTGGAGATTTAGATATCTATGGAAGAATATGGCATTGATGTTGATTTATTATTGAAGATTCCTTGTTACTTTTCAGATCGGAAATATTGCTCAAGGTTTTCGGAATCCAGATAAGCAGGCAGAAGGTTGATAGGTTTGATGGAGTCCAGTTTGAATAGAATCGGAGGATACTTACGACCAACGGGCTATTGGGAATTTCGATGTTCAAAGTTTTCTTGGATCTTGACAGTTTATTATTTTTGAACTGGAACTATTGTCAAAAATGTCATTTTTTTCAACTGTACTTGTGTTATTAAATTGTCTTTTGTAGGATTCTATATTTCTGCAACTGTGACGATTTGGATATCTATGGATGAATCTGCCATTGTAATTGATTTATTATTCCGCTGTTATAACTGTTTTATTATTGAAGATTTCGATGTTCAGAATTTCTTTGGTTATTGATTGCTTGTTATTTTTCAAAAGGAAAATATTGTTCAAGTTTCAACAGAATCCAAATAAGCAGCTAGAAGGTTGATAGGTTTTATGGAGTCCAGTATAAATAGAATCGGAGGATAATGATGGCGTTTCCAACTATTGTTAGTTGAATGGTGGTGGAATCGAAATATTGTTCACACCTTTGATGATCAGAATGAGAAGGCGAAAATATAACATGTTTGAGGGCGACCAGCACAAATAATATTCAAACGATGACCAAATCCAGATGGTGACAACCTTTTTCTTTCACTCCTTTAATTATTTCCTTTAAATTCTTTTCATAATATTGTTAAAGTTATTTTTAAAATGTGGATAAAAATTAACGTCGTTCACTGTTCGAATGTAATGATACATTCTGACCTTTTTCCAGTGTTGCAAAGCAAACAATGGTTATTTGTAATAATGCTAATTGTTTCAACAATACGTTGCATTGTAGCTTACCGCAAATATTTAACATTGATTGTTGCAAACATATTTATTCTCTTTTCTTGTTTTTCATTGTTTAAATTTCGATTGTTGTTTTTTAAAAAAACAGATTCAAATGAGGTGTTGAAGTGGAGACATGACTACCTCATCTGAATTAAAAAACTAATTTAAAACTGATAACTAATTGAAATCAATATCAATTTTTTTCACTAATTTTTAATATTTTTTTTTCTAAATTACGTCGAGGACTGGGTCGTATGGATCATTTCTCTGTGAGAAGCCCAAGTGAGCTGCACCGACGAACGCGGTTATTCATTTAACACTACCCTGGGGACATGTGTAGCTCGAAGATACGGATGCCCCAAAGCTCTCTACGATCCTATTAGACAAGGAGTGGTGGACAGGGCCGGATTTAGATGGAAAGAGGCCCTAGATTATTCCACTTATGATGCCCTTTCACCTCCCATTCTTAAGTTTGTAAATTACATGAGAGGTAATAAAATACATCATTACTGTGATATATATCAATATGTCAAATGAAACATGTTGTGATGGGTACTAATCTTTATAAAACATGTGGCACGGAAAATACATAATAAAAAAAAAAGTCGAGAACATTTATTTGGACATTTATTCTTAGCACCCTATAGAGTACTTGTAACAATAACTCATCAAACATAAAACACAACATTTACAAAGAAACAAAATTCAAATAATAAAAATCTTTGACTACGAAAATAAAATATGCAATAAAAATTATGATATTTTCTATTCTAATTAAATTAAATATATTCAATACATTGAAGATTAAAGCAAATTCAATTCGGATAAATTTATTTCATAATTTCTTCTTATTTTCGATTCAGTGTTTTAGAGTTTACTCTTTTTAGAATAGTGTAATTCTAATTTTTCTAACAATTTGAATGTAGGCCCCTCTTGATCTTGAGGCGCTAGGCTGAAGCCTAGTTAGCCTATAGGAAAATCCGGCACTGGTGATGGAGTGGGGATGTTGATAAGGTGGGTTCCGAACCAACAAACATCCATGGCGTGCATACAAATGCATACGATAAGCAAATGCGGGGTAGTTCCTCCTAAATGTCCTCCAAGAAGGTACTGCCCTCATTCTTCAGCGACACGGAGACAAGCTAGACTTCTACCTACGGATGCTCCATCACAACAGAAGCTACCCCCTCCCCCTTCTCTCCTTCCGTGAAACCACACGGGTTCATGGACTTGGTTTCGATGTTGCTGTCTACCAAGTAGAATTTGAAACAAGAATAGAAACAAATTTTCATTTTCCTTCCAGTTTTCTGCTACTGTTTTGATTTTATTGGTCAAAATAGCATCACTGTAGAAATCTCTTGCGATTTAAATAAATTATCCATTTTGTGAGTGCAGAATCATTAAAAGGAATATTTTAATTCACAATTAGTATTCCTGATTTCTCCATTTTCAACACTAGTTTTTTTTTTCTTTTTATATAATTTTTTTTATTAATATCCTTCCAATTTATTTTTTTAAATTTGGCTTATAAATTACAACTTGTTAAAGTGTGTCTTAATAGAGGAAAATCTTCAACGTAAAAAAAAGTTTTATTATCCATGTTTTCTTCCTTTATTGTCGAGCATTTTATTTTTTCAATTGCAAATTTTTCATGAGAGTAAAAAAAGAGAATTTTAGAAAACAGAAAATTGTAGAATTGTGTCAGGAATATAGCTTACCTTCGAAATAATTGTGTAATATTTTTGATAAAGGAAATTTTTGAAATTGCAAAGTTACAGAGGATTGACTGTATAAAAAAAAAAAAAAAAATGCAATTTCATTAATTTTTTTCTCTGAACAAGCATTTTTATATGTCCTTGATCCCAATCACACAAAAATTTATTAACAATTGTACTTCGACTTCGAGCGATTTTCGTCGAATCGATATACTACTGTGCCCAAAAAGTAAGATCAGTTTTCAAGTTAAATTTTCCGTGCATATGGTACTTCAATTTTTTTCTTTTATTTTGCTGGCACTGTCCTTGACATCTGTATGAAATTTGACGTCAAAATACTCATTAGTACTTGAGTTATGCTTGGTTTTGTGACACGCTAAAACTGATTCCGGCGATTTTTGAAATTTCTGAATCAATGGAGCAAGAACTTGCGTTACATTTTTTTTTGCGGAAACGTATAGAATGTTGCAGAAGGCATTCGGTGAGCATTCCTATATCGGAAAGAAATGTTTACAAGTCGTTTAAATAGTTCAATGAAGGCATATCACACGTTGAAGACGAAGAACCAGAGGGGTCGACCTTCAACCTCAACCGACGAAGCTCACGCCCAAAAAAATTAAAGATTTAGTGCTTGCAAACCGTCGATTTACAATTAGAGATCTTGCAGATGATGTTGTAATTTCAAAATTCCATTTTAAAAGATGTTTCGGACTTCCAACGCGTCAAATCTTGATTAGTACCGAAACCACTGAATGCGCCAGCTCACACTGCATTGATTCTTCGTGACGTTTTCGCCAAAAATGAAATCCATATCGTTCCACAACCACCGTATTCACCTAATTTAGCATCGTGCTACTTCTGGCCATTCCCAAAACTCAAAAGACCACTTCGGGGACACCGTTTTGAATCGATTCAAGAGACATTTCAAAAATTGCCGGAATCAGTTTCAGCGTCTTACAAAGCCAAGCGTAATTCAAGCACTAATGAATATTTTGTGTTTACAAATTTCACACAGATGTCAAGGACAGTGCCAACAACTTAAAAAAGAAAAAAACAATTGAAATACCATATACCCGGGAAATTTAAATTGAAAACTGGTCTTACTTTTTGGACACAGTAGTATCATGTGACTTTGGGGTATTACTTACTATATGTATACTTACTTACTGCAAGTGCATTTAATACATTTTTAAATAATTGTATTTCTTTGTGTAAAAATCTGCAACAAGAGATTTCAAAAATAACATTTTCTGCTTAATAGTTGCTATGTTATGTCAATTATTTATTGTTTACAGAAGAAAAACAACAACATTCTAACGAGAAGTATATAAAAATTATAATGCTTAAATTAGGTACGTTTATCTGCTAATTTATAATCTCAAAGTTTACAAAAAAAAATTTAAAATCCACGTATAAATAGTAAAATCCTTTGTATTTATATACAAAGATGTCCGAAAAAAACCTTTTAAAGAAATTAGAAAGTTATTCATGAAAAAAGAAAAAACTAAATCCTCTATAAATATTATTAGTTGCATAGAATATTAATATAATTCAAAAGTTAATTTTATAAAATAATAGTTATTATATGTCTGTTATGGAGCCTGATGACAGAGTTGCTAGCGCTCTCGGTACCGCGGTGCCATGGATGTTTGTAGTGGTTCGGAATCCACTTTAAACCGTAGGTCCCTGTCTAACATGATCGTAGAGTGTTGTGGGTGTGTTGTTACTTCGCGTCCGTAGCTTATCTTCAAATTACACGCACTTCCAGGGTAGTGCTGAGTAACGTCGGTGCGGCGCCTGACTTAAGGCATCAAATACATTTGTCTAAATGTTTGCTAACTGCATTATAAAAAGAAATATGTTTGTTATAACTTATTTCACGTCATCGACCATATTACAGAAGAAGACAATCTTAAATAATAAATAAGTTTAATTTATTATTTAAAACAAATTAATCTCCTTGCGCAATAAAAACTTTTATTTAAAAAAAATAATTTAAAAACGTGATAACAGTTTGATTTTCATGTGAATTTACTCATGTATGTTTTAAAATTGGCATGAAATACGTATTTCTAAATATAACGATTGGCCCATATCAAGTCACGTGCTCTGTACTTCATTTTGAATGGCACAGCTTTCAAAATATACTGTTTGAACTTTCCAAAATAGTGGCTAAGGATTCTTGGTCACTTGCTTCTTTGACTTTTATTTCATAAACTTTACCTACCATGCTTCCTACTTTGCAGACAGGAGTTAGGCCCTTGCGGGGCCAAGGAAATCCGAAAATTACAAACTGACTGACTGACTCATTTTTAAATTTATTATTATTTATTTGCATTATGAATCTTTCAACATCGTTAAATATAAATATTTATCCTGTGCACTTCTAATTTCTAAATAGCAAGAAATAATTTCGTCATTTATTTACATTACGACAGGAAATTTCGACTTTTGAAATGAAGTGAGTTTATCACTGTGTTCAGTTTTTATGAAATGCGCGAAGTACTTCCGAGTTCAACTTAAGTAAAAGTAATTTTTGAGTTGTAAATCGCATTAAAATGAAAGTCAAGTCACTTCAGATAATTTTTAATTTCTTTATTGCCATGTCATTGGTGTAAATTACGCTGAGTACAGCTAGAGGTCGTTCCTTTCCGGCATGATATGCTCTATTTATTTTTTCGCACACAGAATGTAATTTGATCATTTGTCAGTGAGATGGAAACTAAAAGCTCCGAAGAATTTCCTTTTCCGGATCTTTTAGAACGTTCCAAATCCGCTTTAATTAATTCATACTGTCCCTATAGCAAATTTTCTGTTGCTGCAACTCTACTTACTGAAGATGGTCGAATTTTTACAGGTCAATTAAATATTCGTTTCTTTTATTTTTTAATTGTATAAAATCTGTTATTTTTTCCAATAAATTTTGAATGGATACGCAATTTTAAATCTACTGATAATTTTGTTAATTTCTATCGCATTTTTTTCAATTATAATAAAATATCTTTTTTGTTAAATGCTTAAATATAATATTTTATATTTGTAAAATAATAATAAATTTTGTATATAAGTGAACAAATTAACCTGATGTGTATAAAACTTTTTCTAAAAAATATACAACATAGATTTTTTAAATTGTTAAGACAGCATTTCTGACAATTGTTACTATTATTCCAAGTCAATGTTTACTTTCATTCCCAGCTATACAGTAACTTAATAATTTATATTATATTTTTAAGATTTTATGCTCCATTGTTTATGATTATAACTTTTGTAATAAAAATATTTTTTAATACATGATTAAAAAAAACCTTTTAAATTAATGTTTATTTCAATAAAAAAAAATTATTATTTATTGTTTCTGAAGAAAAAAAAAAAAAAGGTTATATGAATTGAAATAAAATTTTTTTATATGTTTTGCCCTATTTATAATGGCAACTATCTTTCTCTAATGTAACTAATTTTCAGATAATATAACATGAGTAATCTAAATGTACAATTTTTACATTTACAATTACAATTTTTTTTTTAATTTCTTAAATGAATTTTTTTTTTAAATTGAACTCAACTACAGTTGTTTTATATTCTCCTAAGTTTTTTTTTTTTTTTTTTTTTTTTTTTGGAATTTAAAATATTTCAATAACATGCATACACAGACATGATTGAAATTATTATTCTTTTCAGGTTATTTTTTATGTAGGTTTTTTAAAACATAATTATTAATGAACAAATAATTTGTTTTGTATCATTCAATGATCCACATTATTTTTTTGTTATAAAAACAAGCTATCTTTCATAATTACTTTTTAGTTCAAGAATATACAATATTGCAAAATGCCTTTATATATTTAAATTAAACAGCCTTAGCTCCAATAAGTGTATAAAATTAAAGAATCAAGCAATATAAAATTATAATAAAGAGGATCTTGTCAATATGCATTATGATCTCATTTTAATATATATATTAAAAAAAAGAGTATTATATTATTTACTACATATATATTGTAATTAAACAAACCTCTTTGGCTTTAGAAATATGAAAATATTTATTATTTAAACAATTTTTAAAGAAAGCAGATTTGTACAAAAAATAGTTTTTATTTTTAATTTATTGATTATTTAATTATGGAAACAGTTAGAGGCTGGCTATCATGAAATATTTAAAGTATTTCTGAATGATAGAAGAATTCTGCTTATTTTTATTTTTCATTAACAATCTGTTGAAATAATTATAAAATACTGCTGTAAGAAAAATGGCATGCATTTCAAAGTTAATATTTTGAATATAAACAACAAATACTTCTTATTTTCATTAAAAAAAAGTTTCAAGTCTAATACTTAATAATTTTAATCTATTAATATTAAACCAGTGTTTCATTGTTATAAATTTGGAATTTCAAACATTGTCATTTAAGATAATCTTTATTACATTTGATTATGTTGAAAAGTGAGGGGCTAGACTGATTAATTATCTATTAACAAGGCTGAAACCCTTGATTGCATTTATCACACCAGATTCTGTACTTATTTTTAATGACAAGAAAACAAATTGATTTTTCTTAAACTTGAATACCTAAATTTTCTGTAATTAAAAAAAAATTTTTTTTCTCTATGAGGAAAAAAAAAAAAAAAAAAAAAAAAAATCATACAAGAACAATACAAATTGCTTTTTGAATTAATTATCTTTCATTTAAAATTGCCACAACAATATCTTAAAAGAATTCTTTAAATAATATAACATGAAAGATGCATGCCAATTGTATAACATTAAAGATTATAAGCCTTGGGCCCCACTGTATCTTCTCTCAGATTAAGAATTGTATAAAAATAAATAAATAAAGATTACTAGAGAAAAAGTCATGTTTTATTTATATGACCTTTTTTGAAAAAACTCTGAAATTTAAATTATTAGATTTTTCTTTTACTGTCTGTAAGAGGAAAATTTGAATTTCAGCATCAACTATTAATGAGAGTAATTTTTAAACCTTGTAAAACAAATGCATTCATAATAATTTATAAGGACCAATTTAATCAAATGAAGTACATTTTTGAGTTGATTCTTTTTACTTTTCTACATTGCTGGAAAACTGATAATTTTCCCAAACTAAACATGGGAAAAAATGAATTAAATATTACCAGCAGTGTAGGAATGTTTAATTTTTTACTTTTAAACAAATTACTTCAAAATTTAAAAATAATTTTTTTATCTAATATGATATATATCACTAAGCAGCATTATTATTATTTCCCAATTTAGGTGTGAATGTTGAAAATGCATCTTATGGCCTTACCATATGTGCTGAAAGATCAGCCATCTGTATGGCAGTTTCTGAAGGATGTACAAAGTTTAAGGCTATTGTGATAGCAACAGGGTAGGTAAATACAGTTAAAAGCACTGACATGTCACAATCAAAATAAGTTTTATTACTTATTATACAACTTATTTTTCTATTGAAAGAGTCAATTAGATGATTCAAGGAAAAAATAATAATAAAAATATCGAAGAAGTATGTTTCAAATAAATTTAACATAATTTATGAATAGTAGTAAATTAAACAGCAAATATTTGTATCAATTATTTTTCTCAAAATTAACAATTTTCGGTCTATAGTTATTGAATTAAAATTTTTTAAATGTACATTTTATCTTGCTAAATTTTGATTCATATAGCATTAAGAAAATATTAAAAAAATCCTGAATATAATATATTACATATCAGAATAAATATAATGAGATCAAAATTTAATATTTTTTTTTAGTGCTGATAGTGATGACTGCATTGGACCTTGTGGAGCTTGTAGACAATTTTTAGCTGAAGTAAGACATACATTTATATTATTGTCATTTAAAACAATCACTTTCAATATACTTTGTTACTCAATTACATTTATTATTATATTCTTTTTACTACAAAATAGATAATGTTTTTTACAACAATTTGATAATAAATAACATTTTATTATCAAAATATAACAAATATATATATATATATATATTAGTATTTTTTTTAAAAAAAATCTTTGTTATCATAATGTGCGAAATATATTTTTTTTCTCTTAAGCATTTTTTTAAACAACTCGAAAAATTTATTAGACTGTTAAATATTGATAAAAGACAAAAGAAATTAAAATAGATTTCTGAATTAAACAAGAATAGAAAAAAAGTTGCTTGAAGAAACCTTCTTTTCTTGAAATAACAAAATTTCTGCTTTTTTTTTCTGTATTGCAGTTTGGAACAGAATGGGATGTATATTTTACCAGGAAAGATGGAACCTACATCAAATGCACTGTAGCTGAACTGCTCCCCCATGCCTTTGTTCCAGAATCTTTAAGACGAAGTTTAGATTCATATCTTTCATGATATGATTTATATATGATAAGTTATTAAAATATATTTATACGTTAGCATATAAACTTTTTATTTTACATCAATATTTACAGATGTTTTGAATTTATTCTTGGACATCATAACATATATTTGAATTTTGGGTTCACCAAAATGGACACCTAAAAAATAATTTGTGATTATTAACATGGATTAAAAACGATGAACTTCAAACATTAAATAATAATTAGTATTTTATACAGCAATTCTATACTTAACAAGGAGACTAATAATGTAAATAGATAAAATAATTATTTCAAATGTAGTAAAGTTTTTCTTGCACATTAAAATTAAAAAACATATGGAACTAACAACTTTTATAATGATGATGAACAACATTTTACAAAAAGCCCTATTTAGAAAAATTTAAATATTAGTAATGCATTATTTACCATCCTATATAACTTTGGCATAGATTTAGATGAGAAGTAGCTTGCTTTATAAGTAAATCAACTTGCTCTTCTACTTCCAGAACTTTGTTTGGATCAAAGTCTCTACCTGTGTTTCGTAGTAAAATAAAAAAAAATTATAAATTTAACATAAGTCAATCACTATAAGATACTTTTATGAAATTTTTTTTTACATACCCGTAAGTTTATCACGAACTCTATTGATGATTTGTACAGCTTTTTCATTTAATGCCTCAGGTTTGGCAAACCCAGAATCTTTTAAAGAAAAGCATGTTAAATAAATGAAATATGAATAAAAATGATGCAAATAAATATAGAAAACAATATTAACTTTATAAATTAACATTAAAATGTTCATAAAGAACAATAAGATATTTTTTAAACTTAACAAATATTAATTTAAATAGTTGTTCTATGAAATAATTTTACAGACAATATATTTTTGACTTTACTATTTTTTAACTCAAAGATTGCTAATTGCCTGTTGTTGCATTATATATATATATATATAAAAGATATGTAATTTAAATTTTTATGATTTTTTCCTTTAAAAAAAAAATTTTTTTTATTCACTAATTTATAACTGTTTTAAAATAAATTAACAGTTACATCAATAAGTAAACTGATTTCTCTGTAACCCAACAAATGTATTTGTTACATTAAGAAAAAATATAAAGACAAATATAATTTTTTACTACCTGGAATGGTAGAATCAGTTTTTTTACTATCTGCCTGGGACTGGACTTCAACTTCTTCTATCATATCTAAATAAATAAAAAAAAAAAATACATATAAATTAATTATTCAGAACACATCTTCAATTCTCTCAATTTAATCAGGTCATATCTTTACACTATATACTACTTTTTATATATATATATATATATACATACAAACAGATTATGCAATGATTAAATAACTCTGAACATTACAAACATGCTCTTCTGACATCAGATGATTTAAATAATTATTACAATGAAGTATATTGTGGAAAATATTTAAACTATTAAATCAAAAATAATTTAAAATACTGCAGTCAAGATTTAACTCTTAAATAAACTGAACATTATCATTTGGTATTTATATTATAATAAATTAAAGTTAAAAAATTCAGCCTTTTTTTTTCCAAACTTTCTAGAACTATGTATATATTTACAAGATTGAAAGAAAAGAATGTATTTATTCAATTCCTTCTATTAGCTCACACTCTCCTTAAATATATATCTTGTTCAAATTTTCAATCATTAATAAAATACTTTTTATTCCTCCACTCACATTCAAATACATTTTTTTTTGCACTTGTAGTAAATGACACTTGATGTTAATACAGTTTTTTCAAATATTAATTCATTCATTAAATTAAATCTAAAAAAATGGTTGAAAATTATTTATAAAGGGCTTTCTGCAATATAGTGAAAAAAAAGTATGAATTGACTTCAAAAAAAAAATTTTTTTTTTATATTACTTGTATAGCAATATTTTTGATTCAATTTCAAAGTGCTTACAAGACAAATTTAATAGAAATATTTGGGTGAATGATAAGAAATATTCAATGAATTAATGTGTAAAAAATGTTAGTTTATCAAAATATTAAAAATAATTTTGGAAATGGTTGTAAAATTTCATGTTAAGAATAACTCGAATATCTAACTATTGACATTTCTTACCATTCGGATCTTGAATGGATGACGATGATTCACTTCTAACTTTAGAATGTTTCCCCTTGTTTTGCGCTACAGTTTAAAAAGAAAAAAAATTTACATTTCTTCCTTTTTTTTAAAAATTATATATCTATTTTTTCCTACATTGGTGATTGGTCTTAAATATTAATTAACTTGCTCTACAAAATACAGTAGTTGTGAAATACATTTAGCTAATAAATATGTGTATTAAGCATTTTTTAAATTTTTTAATAATCACTGTTTTACCTTTAAACAGGAATTGATTTATTTAAAGATTGAAAACATTAAAAAATAAAATATTCAAATTAAATGTTTCATGAACTAATTGTGACACACAACTAGAAATAAAATCTATACATATTTAGATACATAAGAATTACATGAATAGACTTTGTTGTTTTTCTTGAAATAAATACAAATAACAGACTTTCTTTACATACAAAATTTGTTTGCTTGTTCTTCAAAAAATTATTTAATTAATCTCAAAATATTTATATACAAATGAACGTACATAACATTTTAATAGTTTTTAATTATTGTCAGATTAATTTTTTATGCATTCCATTTTTTTTTTACATATAATAAATAAAGCAACCACACAATACTAAAAAATTATTAACAATTTCTTATTTGCTTTTTGCATCAAATAGTAATATATATATATATATATATATATAACAATTCTTAATCAATTAATACATGCTGATCGATAATAATATAAGGTTTATTTTTATATAAAGACTTATTTATAAAGTAATAAGAGCACTTAAATAAATATCAGTAAAAAAATATATCATATCTTACTACTTAGTAAAAAACAGCAATATTTTTATATCAACAATTCAAATTCAAACAAATAATTTCATCAAACAATAAGATTTCTATTTACTTTATTAACTCTATAGTGGTTTATTTAATCAGATTTCAATTTTCTAATAAATTGCTTCTTATTTTAAGAAAATTTAACCAAATATGCTTAAAGAATATGCATTTGGCTGTTTGATGTAGAATTGTTTACACATTAAAACTGTAAAATACTCATATATACTCAATATTTAATGCAGTAAAAAACCAAAAAATTACACACCATCCATGAGTCTCCAATTTAATAAGGGATCATATACAAAGGCTTCTAAAACTGCCATTAGACTGTCTTTATTTTCTCGTAATACTTTCATAACTGTCTGACACGTTTTTCTATAAGTTCCTTCAATACCAGTAACCTTGAAAATAAAATGCACAATTGCATGAACTTCCAACAATAAAATAATCATCTATATAAAGATTGCTACTTGTTTGACATTAGATTTTTATTCATTTAATTTTAGTTATTTGTAACATAACATAAAAAATCTTTTTTTTAAAAAATGAAACTACATAAAGAATCTGATGTATAATGGTTTTGTAGTAAATTTTAATATAACAATTGGCTGTAAAAATACAGAAATATATAATCCTCTCATAATAGGAAATAATAGCCAACATTTAGAATAAATATTTATTTCATACACACACTAAACTAACTGAAATTATTTAAATAATTAAAAAAAAAAAAAAAGTGTTTACAGAAATTTTAAAGGAAAATACCTTATATAATAAAATTAATTTTCTTATTAATTTTTTATGAAAGTCTAATGACCACTATTGCATGATTTTAATATATTTAAATTAAATAAAACTAAATCATATCCCAGCTTAACTTGCTTGATGAAAAGAAATATCAGTTTTGGTATGAATTTTCAAGGTACGAAAAGAAATTACAATTCATTTAAAAAAAAAAAAAAAAATGAAAACCATAAATTTTTTTGAAATGAAATGTCATTAACCTGTAAGCTGACAATATTGTCATAATAATGTTAAAAAAATTCAGTAGGAGGAAAAAAGTTACTATAAAGATGATTGCCAAATAAAGGTATAAACATAGTTTGACATCTGTGTAAGATGTTCCGTGTTCAGCATAGGAATAATTATGATTCTCGTCTGGGTATTTTATTCATTTCTTTTGAGTACTCAATGCCTAGAACAGATACAATCACTTGTACCTCTTAATCAGCTGTGTTGAAAAATTATTTTAGGCATATGATAAAACACAAGTGATATGAATTGTCGTCTACAAGTGTCATTTTGTAGTAATGGTTGACTTTATATTACCTGTAAAACAACTGTAATCATAGAAAATCTACACAGCTGTGAATACAGAACTTACACACTAACTCTTGTCCCAAGAAACAACATATTTTGACTACTCAAGGAGGTATTGGGAGAAATAAAAGTGATTGATGAAGAGGTACATAGACTGGTTAATCAGCCAATCAAAATAATAATTTTTTAGAAGAATCTAGGCACTTTGTAAATGTTGGAAAACATGTATTGACAGATTATGTAGAAAAATGATGCAAATGTATTTATTCACCCAATAAATTACTTCTGAAAAAATTAAGGTTTTCATTTAACTGACCTATAAATAATTAACTTAGCATGATGAATTTTTCATATTAAGACAGAACAATATGATGAAAATAAATCTTGCCATGGTGTATCTTTGAAATTAATAAAAACTGTTTATCAGTAGTCTTTGCTTATTTAAAATTTATATAAATAAAAATAACAATGCTGAATATTTCAGTATTTTTTCTCATACCTCCATTGCATGTATTAACATCCTGGTTAGTCTGAATGGAATCTTTTCAGGAAATTTTTCTCTTGTCATAGCAACTTCAAAACAGTCACCAAAATCAATATGTAGAATTTTACCACTCAACCGGTCAAGCATCAAGTTGGAAGGATGCCTATTGATTCAAAATAATACAATATGTATATAATAGTTAAAAAAACCATAAACTTATGCTTTCCCTGTGAATGAATGCTTTTATATATAATAATATTCTATTAGTTTCTTAGAATTACATTTGTACAACTTGCATATATGTATATTGTGAAGCAATTTTATGAATCTTAATACATTCATAAAATCATATGAGTAATGTTTATATTGAACTTTTATATAAATATAACAAAGCTTTATTATAAAAAAAATTATTTAATAAAAATTTATGAAATAAAGTGCAATATCAATACAGATGATATCAGTATTTCCAAAAGAATTTCATTTTTCAAAAGTTAAATAATTTATTGTATTTTATTTAAATAATTAAGTTTCTTTAATAAAAATAACTACTTAGGATCATGTTTTTTTTGGAAAGAGTATTAAAGATAAGAATCAACAATTTTATACCATACAACATAATTAATAAATGTTTCATTACAATTACATTTTAAATAATAAAGCACTCTAGAATAAATTTTTTAATTATACATTTAAAGTCTTGAAAAATATAATTTATGCTCGACTTTTCCATAGTGAATATATATATATATATATATATATATATAATATTGTTTAAAATGTGTATATATATATATATGTATATATATATATATATATATAGTATATATATATATTTTAAAATTGTTTAAAAAATGTGAGATTTTAATAAAAATTGTATATTTTTGTTACAATTTTAATTAAAATAATTGTTTAACTTTATTTTATGCAAATTAAAAAAAGAAAAGTTTTATTATAATTTAATGTGCTATTTTATTATGATTTTACAACAAAATATGTCTTCAATCATTATAGCTCATTTTTTTGTAAGATGAATGGAAAATAGATTAGGAAAGAAAATAAAAGCATGTCAAAAAATATCTAAGCAGATGGATTTATATAAAGAATATAATCTACCAAAATCCTTTTTGTTATCAGAAAACAGATTATTACAAAAGATTAGTTAAGATATAAAAAATCATTCATGAGTTTTACTCACATTGCATTTCATAAGAATTTAAATATTTAGCAGAACTCAGTCTTTTAAGAGGCTTACTTGCATGATTTTCAAAATGGAGGTATTATATGTATGCCTGCTTGCTTTGATTAGAACTACTATGTTAGGTTAGTTAATTTTATGTAAAAACTTTATGAGTTATACTATCAAATAACTTCTTATTAAATTTAAGCAAACTTATAAATTTGTAAAATTTTCCATAACTCACTGTATAATTAAATAATTATTCAACAAAGTTCACATAAAGTCATAAATAGTAACAACAATCCTTCAATTAATAAGTAGCACACAAATAAATACCTATCTCCAAGTCCTAAAACATAACCAACCATAGACATAACAGCCAAAGAACGAGTGAAATTGGTTCTACGATCAAACCACACCTACAAAAATAAAAAATAAAATATATTTAATAATATTTTAATTATTATAAATACTAGAAATGATTTTACAAGAATAGTTCAAATAACAATGCTAAATGAAAATGATAAACAATTTACTTCAGAGCTGGGACTTTTGAGCCACAGTAACTTAGCTAAGTCATCACCATTGGTATTATTTAAAGCATGTTCAAATACTTCAACCTTCTGCATTAATGTCAAATGATCATAATCAGGAGCCATCTGAAATTTAAATAATAATAAAAAAACATATAATAAATTTTTTAAAAAAAGCAGAAAAATCAAGTTATTTAAATCAAGCAGTTTAATCTTTCCATCATAATGGTATTAGAAAAATTGAAAAAACTTATCCTAGCCCATGCCCTCATGTTATTTATTTCCTTTAATCTCTTAACAGTTGTATATATAATAACAATACCAAAAGAAAATATATATATAAATATTGCCCTTATATATATTTTTTAAAAGAGAACTCACCCACATTTAGGAGAAAAGGAGGAAAACAGCCATTCGTCAAGTTATGTTGAAAAAAAAATGCTAATAAATAATGAGGTCTTTAGTCAACTACTCTAAATATCTTTTAGATGTCCCGCTTTTCAACTTTATGAGTTTTTTTTATTATTATTTACTAATTTTAATGATTGAATAAATTAATATTATTCTTTACAAAGCATTTACAATTTGTAAGTCTGAATCTCAGATCTATTTTCTTAAGAAAAACTTCTAGCTTTTTTCCTTTTATTGAAATTCTACAATCTACAATTTTAATTTCTTTTATTGAAATTCTTTTGTGAATCATATTTTTCGATATGCCAAATGTTGATGCAATTTGTCACAGTGGCATATTTCTCCTGGATGCCATGCTCTATATCATATTGCTATTCTGAAGAAATGTCCTTTTTTTTAATCTGTCAGTTCTCTTTGAATTTTTTGAACCTACTTTCAAAATTCAATAAATACCTGACACGGATTACTTTAAAATCTTAAATTTGTTTTGGATGTTTCCCATTAATTTTAAAATATAAAAATTTTATAATCATCCATTGGCTGTTGACATTTTATCAAAATTAAGAAAACATATTCCAAAGGTATAAAAATGAAAATAAACAGATGATATTAATTTTTGAATTTTTAATAAATAACTGTCAATAAAAAATATTTAAAAGTGTGAGAATATTAAAAATATTTTTTTCAATTTTAAATCAAACCATGTCTATACATATGAGACAGATAACTTTTTGATTTTTTTTTTTTTTTTTTTACATCAATTTCACCATTTTTAACCAGTGCCTATATTTCTGGAACAAAATGTACTATATTTAATATAATAAAATATAAAAATTTCGAAATAATCTTTGATTAAACAAAACTAATCTTATTTCTTATAAAAAAGTACTTTTCACATAAATTGCTATACACTCACCCTTAACATTATTCGGTGTTCTATGTTCAATAAGATTTTCTTCTTATCCCTGTAATCACGAATGAGTGTGTGTAAAGTGTCACAGTGTGGTACCCAACCAATAAGACCACTGTTAGTGGATAGTGGAATAACTGAGTAGCGTTGAATTCTAAAAAATAAGTAAGAAACATCAATATAGAATGAAATGTGAACTAGAAAAGAAAAAATTTATTTTATCTAGGAGTATACTCACGTGATATTTCTACGAGATGTTTCTGGATCTTTGGTAAGCAATGTATTGACTAAGCCAAAGAGTTGCATTACTCTCTCATCTTGACGCAGATCTTCATGTCCTTTTAGTAGAAACATAAAGTCTTTCCCATTGCTACCTAATAAATTAAAATATCAAAATAACAATTATATCTATTGGACATCAATCTAATTCAAAATTTTAGTAACAGTCATTGGGTATTGGTAAGTACTAATTTTCAGCTTCTTTTTTTCTTTTGGCCAAATAAAGAAAAAAAAAAAAACCCATAGTGAAACTACTTAATTACTAAGAATATATTTAATAATTTAAGTCAACACAAATATTTAATACCAAATGGAAAAAGATTTGAATTTTTCCTAGAAAATAATCTTAATTTTGATTACTTACTATTTATAAACATATTTTAGTAAATTACATTTCTGAATCTTTATATATATGTATGTATGTATGAGCATTCGTATAGTACTATCAATTATTTACATTTTTTATACACAAAAAGTGGATGTATTAATAAACATTTTGGAAAATTTAATGAAAATATACTTTTTAAAAGTATATTCTGTATCAGTATTAACACTATTACAGGCTCCTTAGTAATTTTAAATGTTATAAAATGCTTATTTGCGTCATGAAATATTTTAAATCTACTGAATTGCTTATTTTTGCATAATATTATTAAATATTATATAGGTATTGGCTATCATCTGCTTTTTCGTTGACAAAATCAAGTGAACAATAGATATGCTTTGTCTCTAAAAATTCCTGCATTATGTTATACATTCAATAATTTTTAGAAATATTTTAATAGTTATTGAAACAGATTTGAACTTTTTTTTCTTAAAAGTTAATCAGATTGAAACTTTTATCTGTTTTAATATTTGTGTACATCTTTAATAATTTTTATTTACAAATTCATTTTTTTTTATGTATACTAATTAACCAAGTATAATTATATGATTTTCAATGAAAACTTATGTTGCAATATATAAGAGCTAATACATAAAGAGGGGCCTGTCAAGTGACTAGCTCTCTGGCGCTTAATGCCACAGGTTTCAGGTTCAAAATATACTTTAAACCGTAGGTCTCGATCTAATATGACTGTAGAGTGTTAAATGTAGGGCTGACAACTCTATCCCGTAAAATGAAAACAACATCTCATTTTTGGAATCTGCCAGCAAGGCGGAAAGGCCTTGGCCCAGCATGGGGCTGTCACGCCATTGAAGAAGAATACATAAATAGTAAAACTTTACAAACATGATTGCTCATGCAGTTAAAAATTTTTTTTTTTTTTTTTTTTTTATTTAGTAATTTAAAATATATATATATATATATATATATATATATATAAAAGTGAAAAAAAAAGTATAATTTTATTTGATTATTCTATTATCCTATATTGAACAAAACTTGCTAAAATACAGAAACAATTGCGGTAAAAATAGCTTTAAAAAGGAGACATACCTTTGATACTAAGTTTTCTGGGTCGTTGTTTGCTTGTTATGACTTGAAGGGAGCTTTCAACCTTGGCAATTCTTATGATGGGTTTGTTGGGATTATAAGTTCCGGGCACTGCTAATTCTAAATCTCTGCACATCAGAAGTTTTGGTGATACATAATTTAACTCTAATGAAGTCAACTGAATAGAAAATAATAAAAATATCTTTTTAAAACAAATTGACAACAAAATATATAATAATAATTTACCAATTGTAGATAATATAATATTTTAATATTCTATACTTAAAACATACATTTTTTAGCACATATGGTTTAAATACAGAATAAAACATTATTTAATGTCAATTCTTTTCAATTTGACAAACATGAAGAACATAATAAAATTAAGTGAAAGAATTTTCAACACTTCATCTACAGCTTTATACACAATATATAAATACTAGCTTGCAGCATAGCATAGTTCATAGATAAGTTTCTGGCTCTGCTTATTATTATTTGTTTATTATTCAACTTGCTTATTTGATACAATTTATATTTGGAAGTTTAAATGAAAGATATAAATGAAAATATAACAAAATATTTCACTTTTTTACAAAAGTAAAATTTTAATATGACTAATGAAAAATAGGAACCAATCATGCATGTTTGTAAAAGAACTAGATTTCATAAAATATTTGTATTTCTTTTGGTCGTAAGGCATTAAGAACTCATTCACATCTTGTGCAAAAAAAAAAAAAAAAAAAAAAAAGGACAATGTCAATACTTACATACACATATATTCCATATACAAATACACATTAATGTAAAAAAGCCAGCAAAATAAATATTCTTTAAAAAATAATAAAATATTTTATTTTTATCTATATCTAGTGCATTACATATTACATAAACAGATATATAACTTAGAAGAAGATTATATGCATTTTAAAAATTTATTAAATAAACACAATACACTCTTACTTTCACTCTTTTTTTAAAAAAAAAACTAATTAAATAAAGACTGTTTTGTAATGGCAAACTTTAAAAAAATCTATCTGTATCAAATATAACAAAGGTGACTATGTTCTAATGTAATCATTGTCAAAGAATTCACTTCATCAGAATAGATGACTATTTGTTGGTTTTTATTGGTGTAAATGTATACTTCAGAAGTTGCCATCATTTGTACTCCATTTTCTTATATTATTGCAATTGCTGTATATTTCAACTGTCACTTAATTATAATATATACTTACTTGTGGAAGTTGTTTGGAGACTCTTCGGAAGACATGATAATAAGTGTCCCAAGCTTGTGTCAGGTCTTTAACATTACCAGACTTTTGGTATTGCTTGCACCAATCATTAGCTTCTTTTAACTCTTTTCCATAAGCCTAAAAAAGGTGAGGGGAAAAAAAACAGAAATAAAAAACAATGCTTTGAAAATTCTGAATGGAAACCAAGTAAGTATACGAACAAATCATAATTAATTCATACAATCATCATTGCATATTATAACAAATTTCACATCCTCACAAATTATTAAATAATAAATTATTAATTAAGTTAAACTTTTAATTTCAACCTAAGAATTACTGCTTAGCATTTTAAACAGCTTTTCTTTTGACATACAATACAATATTTTAGAGAAAGCAAAAGTTTGATTTCTTTCAGTGGAAATTTAAGTAAAAAAAAAGTTTATGCTCGGACAATTTAAATAAGTTCTATAAATGAGTTTATACTGATGTTAAACAATCTTCAAAGTTTTAGAGCACGATGGCAATGGTTTACAATTTAAAGGGGGGAAAAAAGCATTTTTTTAGGATATTTGCATAGTTGTATTTTCAAAATTTGCATAGTTGTATTTCATTTAATAAAATCTTGTATTTCTCTTATTCAATATAGAGGCCACATTTATTTCAAATCTAATTAGACATGTATGGATATGAAAGGAAATAACCTAGAGATAAAAAAAAAACTAATTTTATATATATATAAAACATACTTGAGTGAAAGAATGCTCCTTCAATGTCTGCGCTCCTCGTTTGACTAGAGCATGAAGAGGTTCCAAAGCTGCAAACATTCCTTTCACATTTCTTTCTCCAAAATAGAGTCGGGATGCTTCCTCTAGACCTTCGTGCCACAATTCATGCCATAAAATTGCAACTCTGATGAGTTCTTCACTTACCTGCAAACATTATGCTTCATTATGTTTAATTTTTGAAATATAATATTACAGATATTTAAAGAGCTTTTGATCTGCATATAGAATAAGGAAGAAAATTCCATGCATAATTTTCAGCTGCAAAAAGTGAGTCATTTTTACCATTTTTAGCAATATGATAACTTATTATGTAGTTTAGCTATATTTGATGGTGGCAAAGAAAATCAACATCTTTACATTTATAAAATGGACATTGTTACTAAATGGTGTATTAATAAAGATGGCTTCATGGCACTGTTGCCCAAAATCTCTATACAAATAAATGCACAGTGTTTTCAGCAATCTCCTTATTAAAATCCTTATGACTATTCATTACAATATTTTCTTTTCCAACAAGCACTTTTGTAGTTGTAGTTCTTTGTGCTTATAAATCACTAGTCTGCTTCAAAATTCTTTAATCTTTTGATTCAATATACTGAATTTCAATGCTATTTGCAATTCTCTTAAGAGTCTCAGTTTTCAAATACTTATCCATATTAAGACACAAAATACTATTAAAACTTATATTATAACAACATTTGGATAGATTAAGATAAAGTAGCATTAGTAAGAATAAATCTCAAACTTAAAGATCTAAATCAAATCAAATCTTTTAAAAGTCATTCAAAACATAAAATTATAGTTAACTACTTCAAATTAAAAAGGAATGAAGCTAGACCACAATTGGCACCCATAAAATGATAGCCTTTTACGAGTGCCAATTGTGTCCTCTAACAATTGAAATTCCACTAACTTTACCACAAAATTCACATCAAAATAGATGCATATTCACAACTGCAGCTACACGTTATTCTAATATGAAAGCCCTACAGCTATATTTTTACTAAAATGGAGTTGATTTAGAGATAATTTAATATTTAATGCTATCAAAACACATACTGAAATTATTTGTAACAGGTTAGATATAACATAAAAACTACATATAATTTGCTTTTAATATATAATGCTACACAACACCTTGAAATAAATATATAAGCCATAAAAATTTATAACGAAAAGGTGTATATATATATATATATAAAGTTTATCCCTTATACTCTATTTTCCTTTAAGAAAAGATTTTATAAACTAACAGCGTTATAATAAAAGAAAAATTTAATAGCAACACTATAAAAATATATATGTTCAAAATTAAGAAATTCAATACTTACTATTATTTGAATTTTTCAAAAAATAGTAAAATTCAAAAACGAACAAATAAAATATGTAACCACCAGCATTCAGATGAATTGGGCTGGAGAATCAAATGGACACTTTAAACAGATTTGAATGCATTTTGTAATATGAATCCATTTTGTAATATGGGATCTATTTCTACTAATAATTAACTTTAACGTTTAATATTTTAAGCTCTGCTTGAGAAATCTGTACAATCATGTACATGTACAACAATTATATTGAGCTTATATTATTTTATTTTCTTGTATTATATCAATTTATGTGCATATCATACTTGATTACAATCTTTCCAGGAGTTATAGATATACTGAAGATATATACAATCAAAACTAAAAATTCTTTTAATTTTAAATACCAGCATATTTATTGGCAGATTACTGAATAACATTGAATGTTATTTACTTAATTATTGAAAAAAAATGGCAAAAACTTTTCTATTTTTCAAGAAAGCTGTAAAAATAATAAACAAAGATGGCTTGTATCTATACAAGTATTAGTTTTTTCCATAATCCATTGATAATATAGAATGTTTGCTATTATTTATAGTAACTTTAGAGAATCCTCAGAATTAGCCTCTATGCACAAGTCACAACTGCCTGAATACCAATTTATTTAGAAAGGAATTAATCATATTTAACAAAAGTCTTGATTTTCAGACACATTTTTGGGTAGCAAGAAATCAAATGAAGTAATTTTAAATAAATTATATTTTTAATTAAAGCAAATGATAATCATTTCCAGCCTTGATCGCTAATCAGAATTTGATGTGATGGCAAATAAGCAATTTTCCCATGGTAGGTATAAAAACAGCAATTTCACTTACATATAACTCATAAATTTTTTTCCCCTTAAAATTATAATTTTTTTTAATAATTGGTTCAATCACAATCCTTATATCACATTGGTTCTATCACAATCGTAGTCATAACAAATTTTCAATAAAATTGCATGACAACTACCATTTTAGCTTGCTCAACAAGCATTCCGCTATGTTCTGTCATAGTGTCCAACACTCTATTGGCAGCAATATTTCGAGCTGGCACAGTTGACTTAGCAGCTACAGTCAATGGATAAATTAAAGCTTGAGGATGGTTCTTTCCAATGTCTTCTAACAGTGAAAGAATGACTTCTCCTACAGACTGACGAGGTGTGTCAATTCTGGCAATAAGTTGAGGTATCACCTTAGAAAATGAAAAAGGAAATTATAACAAAGATATGCTAGTGAAAAAATTAAACATTACATAAATATATATACAGACTTAAATATTAAAATGATAATTTATTAAACAAATACCTGAAGCCATGTCTCTATAGGAACTGTTTTGATACCTTCCATCACTGCCTTGTTAACTTCAGTTATGTGTCCATAATCAAACCATAATGTAAGCAATCTAAATTATAATAATGACTTTTAATATATTTTTAGAAATGCAAATTCTGACACATTATATTTACAGTATTATTAATGAAATGTAGTTTGATTTTACAAAAGAAATTCAATTTGTCTTTATAAACTCAAATTAGCTTGCTGTTTATACAAATTAACGTAGATCTATTAATTTCTTTTAAATTTCATAAGGATATGAGCTGTTTCATGGTTATGAATGAGAAAAACATAAATATAGTCTAATAAAACCTGCACTGTCTAGTTTACAGAGATAATGAAATGAAACTTGCTAAATTTATATAATTATTTTTCTAATTTTCCAATTTTTCTCTTGTTATTATTACTTCAATGGCATATCCAGTTATTCAAATCCTCATCAAATAGTTCATACAACCTCTTTAAGGATTAGAAAGTACTATATGACTTGATTTTTATGCATTAAGAGCAGTTTTAATAAATAGTTACATAAATCTATAATCTTAACCAATTATTTACAATGCTACCAGGAGAGAAGCAATTTTTTTACTCTAAATATAGTATTTTTAAATGAAACATAAAAACAATAGAGGATTCAATTGATAAAAATTGCAACATATTAATTTGATAGCAAGATTGGGAAACAATATGGGTAAAATAATATTAATTAAATTCAGAATTTATACTACAGATTTAATGCTGTATTGATAAATTAAATATTACTTAATGACATCAGTACAAGCTATTCACATTAACTAACATAAGTAATATGGAAAATGCTCAAATCATTACATTATGAAAAGCAAGCTTCACTATTAATTTCAAAATTATAAATGAATTCAAGGTGTAATTCTTTTTTTTACCTTAATGTATCTTGCAAAGAACTGCCATATGAAAGAGCAATAGAATGGAAAAATCCTTTCACTGCTGGGACTGCATACATTCGTACATGCTCTATTGACTAAAAATGCATATTTAAACAATTAAAAAAATACACAATCAATAAAAATGTGTACCAAAATATATAATCAAATTTAAAATATTTAGATTTTTTTTGATAACTGAAATTTTAAGAAATTTCAATATTATAATAAGTAAAAATAATTTTGCACATACACATTCACAACAATAGCAAGCTTTACTAACTGCAAATAGTCAGCAACCAATCTATTGACTATGATTATATCTCAGCCATTAGTCATCTTGCTCCAAGTGTTCCATACAATCTGGGTTACAACATTTGCCAAATATCGATATAAAAATTAGCTACTTTATTTCATTGTCATAAATGATCCAAAATCAGTAACAAGCTTTATGTGTATGATATAACTTATTTGATTGACAGGAACAATTGTGTAGAAACTGCCAGCCAGTAATATGAATCATCATAATTGTATTTGGTGTACTAATTAATCTTCATTTTGAATTAGACACAAAATATGAAAAAATTTTCCAATAAAACAATGTAAGGATTATAAAGAACCACTTTTGAAGTGTCCATTCCTTGTAGTGTTTTCCAACAATTTGTTGCTGCTCTATTATTGAAACATTCACCATTTTCATTTAGTTAGAATAAGAATGTTATATGACTGAATCAGGTATATTGATTAGTGCAGTAAATTTTGAATACTATTGATTACAATAACCACAATCATCAAGATAACATTTTACAAAATAGTTTTAAATGACAATAAAAAACTAAAATTCTGAATAGTATTACAATAAACATAAGCAAACTCAGAAAATAATAATAGCAAGTACATATCAGTAGGATTTAAAGCATGAAATTTGAATGATTTTGGCTAATCTTTTATACAGAAAATAAATATGTAAATGAACAAGAGGTTAAATATTTTGTATCTAATTACTGAAATACTTACTGAGGCTATTCGGATAGATCCTAAACTTGGAGGATCCTGAGGTAATGAAGTGTAAAGATCCATTCCTTCCCCAGATCCCAACTGGTTCTCTTGCATCAATTTTGCCTGCTCTTGATTTTTATAAAACAAAGCTGCTTCATAATTCATATAAGCCCATGCATGAGCAACCTTTGGTTAAAAAAAAAATTTCTTTAACGCAATTCATTATGCACAAATATTAATTTACTTAATGCTAACTTAAGCTTGAAGAGGTGCTTGAGATTTATACTTAGTATACGAATTATAGTCCTTTATCGAAGTGACTATATATACAGAAATAGTATTGCGTATATAGTTGCTTTGAAAATAACAGTAAACACACAAACACCAAACTAGTAAATATTTTTTTTTTTAAAAAATATTAAGGGATGACGTAAGAAAAGTTTTAAAAGAAAATCATTCATAATAATGTCAAAATTCTTCATTAAAAAAAAAAAAAAAAAACCCCAATAAAATGGAAAAAAAAAAATAATAATAATAAATGTTTGGATTATACATATAATCTCCATCAAAAAAGCTTAATAAACATTGGGAAAAAGTACAAAAGGAAATATAATAAAAAAATTCAAAAATTAAGATTTGTGGAAATATTTTTATACAAAAAAAAATCAATAAATAATCTTTAATTTTTGCAAGTAATAAGAAAATCTAATTTTTCGGGAAAGCAAAAAAAAGTTTTAAAAGTTAATTAACATTAATTATCCCTTTTTTGTAAAAGAAAAGATTGTTTAATATGTGATTAAGACTTATAACATTCAAAAGCAAGTATTAAAGTAAAAAATTTAATGTTCTTTTAAAATAACCAGTTAAAAAAAAGCAATGAAATGAAATTTTTTAAAATAACAGTTAAAAAATGAATTAAATTAATTTGCTACCATTTTTTATTAAAGAAATTAAACAGATAAAAAAATAAATTCAATGTTTCAATTATTTTTTTACAATGATAGCAAACCACAATTACATAATTTCTCATAAATAAGTAAATAAATAATTATGTAGTTGGCAGAACAAATAAACAAAAAAAAAAAAAAAAATAAAAAAAAAATAAATCTTTAAATAAATTTCATAAAATATAACTAAATAAGAATTTTTTTTTTAATAAATAGCATCATATACCTTATACCAATTTTTATCCTTATCCATGGCTTGAGAATAAAATTGCAGAATTTGAGGTATGGACACTTCATTGATACCATGAAGATTTTCCTCCCATTCTCCCAGTTTTAAGTAACACCTGATAAAAAAAAAAAAAATAGATATACATTCAACTAAAAGTAAAGAAATTAAGAATCAAATCTAAAACTTATCAATGAGTTAAGATAGATATAATGCTTATTATTCTTTACTTCAACATAAAGAACAATTTTACAAATGGTAGTATTATTTAACTTGTAAACAGAAAACCTGTTTAATAATCAGATATGTTAAAAATTAGATTTCTTTTTAGTATGATTTGCAACAATAGTTGTACACTCCATGCACTCCTTCAAACTTTACTGGGAGTCTTTCAATTATAAATTTAATAATCTATATCATGAATTGCCATAGGAACTATGCATCTGAACTTGTTATAGCTCAAAATTGAACTCCTTCAGTCCAGACATCAGATGTGTTAATCAGCGACTCAAAGCCTTAGTAGACATAATAAAATTTAATTTTAAAACTAAAATGTAACAATTAATAATGAATATTAAAAATTATTTGTCATTTAAAAAAAAACCTTGCCAATATATAAATGATTTTAACAATTAGGTTATTATCAGATAAATAATAATTCAATTCATTATTCACTTAAATTGATTTGCTACTTTTTATTCATTTATTAGTTTTTTTTAAAATTTTAATTATGTTTTAGAACTAGAAGAAAAATAACAGTACTTTAATTAAATATACTTTAATTAAATACTTAAATATACTTTAATTAAATTTTACTTTAATTAAATACACACACACACACATATATATATATTTCCAAAATGCTATTTATTTAAAAATATTGATAGCTTTGAGATTATTAGTCTTATTTTGAATACACATAAAAGTGTTAAATTATTAATTGCACTCATAACATATTAAAAAATAAATAAAAATGAACTCTATTATTACACTACAAAATTACTAGGTCTGAGGTATTTGGATTACTTGTAGGATTTTACAAAGAAGAGAAAGTGCTGCCAATGGAATTGAAAATTACTTTAAACTCTTTCTAATAAATTAGACATTAAGAAAAATTTTAACACACAAACATATTGATAAATGTTAGTCATATTTGTTTAACAAATAATTTTTGTGAGGCGATAAGGAATAGTTGATTCTCAATGTTGTGGGAATTTTTTAAATACAACAAAGATATTGAAACTACTATTTCCAAATAGCATAATTTATCACATAATGCACTAAATAATAATTACAATAATTTCTTGGATTTAAAAACTAAATCTCCTTTTTTAGTTGTTAATACATATGATTTTTTTAGGAAACAGC
Source organism: Caerostris darwini (assembly GCA_021605075.1). Taxonomy (NCBI): domain Eukaryota; kingdom Metazoa; phylum Arthropoda; class Arachnida; order Araneae; family Araneidae; genus Caerostris; species Caerostris darwini. The sequence continues at coordinate 67,074 of BPLQ01014128.1, forward strand.
ATATATGTAAACATTTATTTTTAAATACCCATTCTATTTGATGAAACAATACTTTTAGATTACAAAAAAAATTTTAATAGCTCCTTTATCTGGAATGCTAATTTAATTTTATTGCACTATATATATTAAAATAATGATGAGGAAAACAGTATTCAGAAAAAAACATTAAACATGCATACTTTGAAAGAAGCTTTGCAATATCAGGAGAAAGTTGATTATTATTCACAAATTCTTGAGACATTAGAGACACATTTACAAAGTTTAAGAGATTGTTGAAAGCATTTTGCTACAAAAAAGATAAAAACAATTAATTCAAGCATAATTTTTCACATTTTTTTATTAAAAATGTCAAAATTAATATATATATCAAATAATTATATATATCATAAACAGAAAACAATTTTCATATTTCTAATAAATTGTAAAACATTTATCTCCAAAATTCGATAATGAATAGCTTTTTTTTTCTCATTGATTTAACTATTTTTTAATAAATTAAACTATGAAGTAAATTTTGATAATTTTTCAATATAATGGCTAGTAGTAGTTTCACAAAATAATAAATATTACATCAACTTTACTCTAAATAATTTAAATCTTAATTAAATAAAAAATTAAAATTATCATGCATGCTAGTGAAATATATTACATTCATGAAAAAGTAAAAGTAATAACAAATGAAAAAGTAATATATTTATAACAAAAATTTAATACCATAATAATATTGAAAATTATCCCAAAATTTTTTTATAAGATTATTAATTACAAAATTAAATAATATGTAAATCACAATTAGTATGTGCCACAAAAAAAATATTTTTTTAAAAAAAAGTATTCATTCATTAATAATTATTTGCATTCTATTTGAAAACTGATAAAATCTGTTTCAAAATTTCAGTAAATAATATTATTATAAAAATTTTATTCTATAAATGAAATTATTACTGATATCGATCTAAAAGAAAGGTAAGTTAAGAAATTTAAAATAGAAATGATTATCTAATACAAAATGCAAAAGTAAATAATATGCTAGATATTATATAAAATATGCTTCCTAACAAAAATTAATAAAAATAAACTGATGTGAGCTTATGCCACAATTAACAGATTAAGAGGGTTTTTTTTTCTAATTTTTTACTAGACTTCATATTAGCTCAATAAACAATGGGAAGAAATGAAAGGCAATACTAATAATACCACCATATATCCAATATTAAATTTCTTCAAGATATATTTCAATCTTACTATTTAAGATTGAAGCATGGGGATAAAAATATACAATCTGAAAAATGCATTCTCTTTTCAAAAATGAAATCAAATAAAAATCATATAAGTACCAAGTTCTAAATTCAAAAACTCCTAGTAAAGTAGAATTATTCACTATCTCAATTATGAGGGAATAATTCATTTTAAAGGGGGCAAACAAGCAACATGGTTAATTATTTTATTAAATTAGATTATGAAAATTAAGCATTTTTTTTATAATTTTTTTACTTAATTTAGTATATAAATTAAAAGACTATTTAGTATTAAAATAAATGACTAGAAAATTCATTATCAAAAAATTAATAATTACAATTATTAATTACAATTCTACCAATAATCTCAGACTCAAAAGGCCAATTTAGCCAGGACCCGCTCCAGAATTGTTCTTCTTTTTATTACTTTTGACCTAATATTTAATATAACTAATTCCACCACAAACAATTAAACATGTACACTATGAAACATTGAATAAGATATTATAATTAAATAATAAATATCTGAGATTAATAATCAATCATTATCAAACAACTGACAAGTTTTATTTTAAGACTCACCTTTTGATTGCTTTTCCACATATGTTTGATGTATGCAAAGGTCACCTGAGGATGTGTGTGAGGAAGTTGTGCACCTGGATTTGCAGAGGGATCATGGCCAAGTAACATTACTAATGTACGATTAGACATCGTCTAAAGAAAGTAGCATTTGATATATACAGAACATACAAAAATATGACTGCTTGCAAAAAATATATTATAGTTAACAATATAGTAAAAATCTTGCAACTTAAGAGCAATATAAAATATTATTTTAATCATCTGTAAGCAATTCAATGTACATGCATATTTTTATAAAACATGATGGAATGTTGACAATTATAATTTCCATCTATAGCTAGTAGAACCCTCCAAGCCAAACGTGATTTATCTAATATAATATTTTTTTTATCTCTTTGTAGTTGTTATAGGGAAAATTCACATCATTAAAGGCAATATAAATAAAATTAAGTAATAGAAGTATTATTAAATAAAATTAACAGATTATTTAATAAATTACAGCAATAAAAATTATACTGCAAAATTTTCAAGTAACTATACGAAATTTAGAAATATAATTTGTTGAGCAAAACAATAAAAACTTTAATTAATATTCAGCAAAAAGCATAGTAAAAATGTTGCAAAAAAAAGAAATTTGCTTCTATCAACAAAGTCTTAGCGATTTTATGACTAACACTTATTTAATGATTTTATGCACAATAATTTAAAACTTTTCTTTCAAAAAATAAATAAATAAATAAAATAAAATAAATAAATATTTTTCAAAATATATCTTTCACAAATTAAACTTGAAATTTTTTTTTAAAGAGAAATATAAAATTACCAGTCTTCCAGCTCTTCTGCAAAGGCTAGCATATTTAAGCCAAGATCTCATATCTTCCTGAGGACTGACAACCAATGAATGCACTTGCATAATTTTTTGCCAATCTTCAACAATTCTTTGGCAGCCCTAGATATAAAAATATATGACAACAATTTTTAAAGAAACTTTTTAATTTTAAAATACTTATTTAACAACATTAAAAATCTAATGAGAAAAACAATAGATGTATTCTGTTCTGATTAAAATGATTTTTTTTCTTATTCATTTAGTTAACTAAATTTAGAGAAAAAATAAAATTTGTATTCATAAAAAAACACATATTTTTTTACTTAGGTCTATAAATTGAAAATATTTGCAAATAAATTTAGAATTTAAATTTTGTAAAGAAACTATTTTTCAAAATTAAAATCGCAAGAACTAATTGTATTATTTTTAGAAGCTTAACATTTTATGATATGATAAATATTTAGATTGAAAATTTTGTGTAGGATCTAAAAAGTGGAACAAATACAAATTTCTAGATATCCCCCCATCCCAAATTATTTTATCTTAACATAGTTACTAAAATAATGTTTTACCTGTAATCTATCCCACCATTTTTCTTTAATAGCATCTCTACGTTCTGGAATTAGCTTATACTGAATTACTTCTTCAAGTTCAGCAAACATCTGAACATGAACCATGGCCTGAAATTAATACACAGATAATTATTAAATTTATAAATTAATTTAAAATAATTCACTTAGAAAACATGTAAAAATAATGTTTTATACGAAAGAGGAACATTTTTTACAAGAAAAAAAAAACAGTAAAAAAAATTCATTTACTTACACCATATGCTCTGCTATAGCTTTCCCCAGCAAGTGCAGTAAGTTCAGTATCAAGCAAATCCCGAGCTTTATCAATAAACTGCAAAAAGATTTTTTTAGATATATATTATTACATTTTCAGTATATTAAATAAAGACAGTTATTTATAATTTAAATAATTCAGAAGAGCAAGTAAGAGTTGGAGTGAGCATGAGTATGATTAAGTAAACGCCTGTTTGACTAACATCTCGATTGGTTCACTTGTTAGTGTATTAGGTTTTCTCTTGTAATATTTTTTTTCAACAGTTCTTTAATTTTAGTTTTCATCTCGGGTAAGTCATATATATATATATATAGATTCTTTTCTGCTTACACTCCACTTCAATGTTTAGCTTTCATTTCTTAGTTCATTGGTCCTACATTTACAGTAAAAGTGTAATTAGAACTCAATATGGCAGACACTGATTTGAACTCCAATTTAATGGACAACAGCTCTACAGTTTCATTTTACAACTCGATGTCTAACAGATCTACAAATCATATTCACTCATGGTACAAAATCTTTCACTATAATAACAACTAGCATCTTTTGCTATATTTACCATGGAACAATCCCCAAAGGACTAAAACAATATGATATTGGATAAAGTTTTCTTTAACTTTGTCTAATATCCTCACTCTAAAATACATCAATTATATGCCAATCATTATGAGAGTGCCAGAGACCCAGGAAATATGAAAGCTATTATGGGTATTCTGGTTTCAGCATTCCTTTACCCAGAAAAAAAATCACAGCCCAATTTCTTCACAATATCTCTACTGATAACTCCTCAGTAGAATTTTTTGAAGAACTAGGAGAGGAGAACAGCTTTACAGATTTTTGGAAAACGCATTACATCCAATCTATTTACATCAGTCTTAGTCCATATTTTATGAACAATTTTACTGGAGCACATCAGATCAGCATTCAAAATCATGTTCAAAGCTCAATGCAAGATCTATCAAATTTGAAAGACTATCATGGATTAATGAATTTTGGGCTTTATAGTTGTTTGATTACAATATTTTGATCATCCTCTCAGTGTATCTTTTATTTTGATAGCATTTGGATAAATAGATATATAGCAGCATTAGCAAGAATAAATCTCAAAGCTACAACTCAAGTCAAATCAGAAATTGCAAAATGCGAATAAATAGTTCTAAAAACAAATTTAATGTATTCTTATATATATTAAAGATGAAGTCTGTGTTTCTCATATACTAAGTTTCATATGTACTTTTTTAAGCGTTTTTAAAAAAATATTTGTCTAATATGCTTTTATAAAACTTGTTTTCCCTCCATAATACCTGATGGTATCAGAAAAAAGACAGAGCATGCCCTATAAGTTTATTAAATATAACAATGTTCAATCACAAATTTCAATATAAATACATATTCTTTACAGTTATAAAGTATTTACATACCATTTGGGCAGCATGAAAATCTGAACGATGAATAGAAAGTATAGCTTGGTAAAATGCACTGTCCGTTGTGCCACGTGGAATGACACGAGTATACTCTTCCATACTTTCCCAATGTCCTAAATAAATTTCAAGCTTTTGTCTTAAAATATTAAAAAATATATCTATGAAATTATAGCTATATTAGATGTAAAAAATTACAGTATCAATTTAGAGATCATCAAAATAAGACTTTAGATCAAGCTATCTTCTAGTTAAAAAATAATTTTCCTTCTACTGTGAAAATTCCTCCAAAATTTAAATACTATTAAAATATGTATTATGTATCATATCATAAATCAGAAAATATAGATAACAATTAGGAATCAATACATATACAAGATGCCAATCACAAATGAAACTTTTCCATAGTATTTCAGATAATTTTCTGCAATTCTATGTATCAAAACTAAACCTTTCCTGCTTTAAATCAAGATTCACAGTTCTAAGAAGTTCTTTTTGATAACAAAAAAAAAAATGTAATAGTGACACTATATTTATTTGTGCACTTTATGGAATGATTAAATGTTACTTGTTTAGTTATTTAAAAAATAAAAAAAAATTGTAACATTTTATATCATGAAAACTGGTACTAGTTTTTAACCGGTACCGGTAGTTTTTTTAAATTGTTAAATTGGAAAAGTATTAGGCAAAAATGGAAATTTTTTGAATTTCCATAGAAACATTAATATTATCATAGTCTGTGGATAATTAAAAAAAAAAAATTATTATTTTCCATAGAAATTTCAGAGAATCCATAGTAGTCATCTCTGAAAATCTTATTATCTCTTCATTTACTTTAACTTTACGTATTTGTCAATTCAACAAGTACATTTAAAACTTTAAAAAATGAATAAGCCACATTTGTATCCTACTTGTAAGAAAACCAGTTCAATAATTATAAATGCAGCTTAATTGTGATATTAAAAATTGTAGGTTCATGAACATTTTGAGTAAGTCCATATCCAAATTTACTATTTTAAATTACATGACTGACACGCAACTTCTAAATTATTATTAAAATTTAAGTATTTTTCATATGCTATTCATGCTATTTTAAGCTACTCAACTGTTTAATAATTTCTCAAAACAATAAGAAAAGAAAGAAACTATATCAACGATATATAAGAAGTTTAAGCTAAATAATTAAGATAACTAAATAAATTTTTCTCACTCTTCTCCAAAATATTAGAATTTAGTGAAATATTAAAAAAATAAGTAAAAAAATAATAAATAAATAAATAAAAATGCAGAAATGTGAGCAAAATTTTTTATACTTGTTTTACACACATGATTTTTTGTTTTTGTTTTTACATAGAGCATGCTTAAATATTGAAGAAAAAAATATTTTTGGAGAATATTAATAGTACATTAATAGTACAATTCTTAAAACTTGTTTCAGGGCAAAAATTAAATATTCAAATGGACTATAATTTGTCAAAATTCTAATTAAAATTATTTTAAGTGACAATGGTTAATTTTCATTTTGTGGTTAAAGATTATTGTTAATATAAATTATACAATAATAAAACTAGGTAGTTAATCTTTCACTGATTACAGTAATAAAATACTACACAAAAGTTACAAAAAGAACTGTAAATTTTCAATCAATACAATAGTTAATAGAAAACAAATTTTTTCTTCAAATGAAGATTTTCATGAAATTTCTTTGATGATTTAAAAACAAAATTTCAATCTTTAGAAAAGCAATTACCTAAGCCCCAAGCAGCTGCAGCAGCTATAGGAGCCATTTTCGTTTTTACAGGATCCTCAACATTTGGCCATGTTTCAGTAGAAAGTTGATATAGTTGACCCCTAAAGCAAAGCATAACAATTTTTTTTAGTAAACAAATTTGGTTTGAAAAATATTTAACAATTAATTCATAATTGAGGAAGTTATAACCATGAATTGAAATAACTGTCTTTAACAGTGAATAACTTTCTTATACGTTTGTTTCATTACAATACTTTTTAGGATACCTATTCTCTCTCACTTGATTCTTCTTGGAGAAAGAAGCTAAAAATTGGAAACAAATTTTGTCACCAAAAATTCATCTAATCACTTAATTCAATCATTCTTCTTCTACAGTGGCAGAACAGTCCCATGGTGGGGTCAAGAACCTCTACCTACTGGCAGATTTCGGAACAAGAGATGTTTTCTGTATACAGGGTAGGGTTGTCAGCCCTACGCCCAATGTTCTACAGTCATATTAGACAGGGACCTATGGTTTAAAGTGGATTCTGAACCACTACAAACACCCATGACATCTTCAGGACTCGAACCTGAAACCTAGGCCTGCGCTAGTCACTCGGCCATCAGGCTTCTTAGTTCAATCATTACTGTATGAAAATATTTCTTACTAGTTCCCATAAATTAAGGAAAAATCCCAATAATAACATTGACATATTAAAAAAATACAGAATAAAATAAAAAAAAAAAAAAAAAAAAAAAACCTTATTTTTAAGATTAAGCATATTACTAGGATTTTTAATTTTTAAATAATATTTTTAATTAAAAATAGTTATCATTGTTTTATTCATCAATACTAAAGAATCTGAACACAGGAATATCATTTCTTTCCATTTTTCGCAGCTCATTTTGATAAGCAATTAGGAAACAAAGCGTTCTGAATTTTGTATAAATTTGTGGAAAGTGAAAAAATTCTAAATTAAATCAATTTTCACAATAATGATAAACATTTCATAGGTGAATTACATAGATGATAGTTAAAAGTTAGAAAGTTCTGATTTATTTTTTCCAAATATTATAGCAAAATTTAATTATAATTATAATAATAAATGCATTAACTTTAAATAAAACTATAGTGCACAACACTTTTAAAAATCTCAATCACTGATGCTGAGAAGTGAAATTTTATAATACTGCAAAGGTACATTTAATAAATGTTATTTTCAATATGTAATTTACAAATAAGGTTTGGGAATTATAACTTTTTATATCAAAATTTACCATTCTCCTAAAACTTCCAGACATCTCATTTGCCCCATAATAAGTTCCATTTCATCTGGTCTCTGTTCTCTAGCCCTTTGATAGGCTATGAGGGCTTTATCCCATTCATGCAACTTTTCATACCAACGCTCTTTTACTTTCTGAGGAACAAATAATACAGAACAAATGATATTTCAAAAGCAAAATTAACATCTAACAAGATGATGGCAATTTATTTTTTTATTTACTTTAGTGCATATAAAAATTTATATAGTTTATAACACCACATATGAAGATTTTATTTTTTTAAACCTGGAAAAAATGCAAATTTAACAACAACTACAACAAAATAAAATTAATACAAATTTAAAAAAAGATAAAATATGGTTTTTTAAGTAAAAGATGTTAATAATAATGAAATTATTTTGAATAATATGAAAAATAATATTGCAAGTTTTATGCTAATAATAAAAAGCTATTAAAATATTACTGCAAAAAAGGGTATTATTTATATTCTCTTTACAACATTCTTCTTTGTTTACCAACATACAAAAGGGAATCCTGAACGGAATAGTATTAATAATAGTATTATTTCTAAGTCTCTTCCGCAAAAAAAATATTTTGTTGGTATTTGGCTCTGACAAAAATACATGAGAATTAATGATTTAGTAAAAAATAAACCAATTAACTAATTAAACTAACAATCAATAACTTTATCATGCTATTTTGAATGACATAAAAAAGCATTATTATCTATAAATTCGATTCAACTTCTTCATAATATCAATAACTTTTGAATGACAATTGCAATCAATAAAAAAATTCTTGAAAAAAATTTAAAGTAAACCCTAATTCTATAAATAATTCAAATTAAGAATTAACTTTATTCTTCAAAAGTTAAATGACAAATGCATTATAAAAATAAATTATCAATAATCATAAACATAAAATCAAATCAAATTTAAAATCATTTATATGAATTCCTTGCTATGTAAAATATTTATTATCAAAAAATACTAGAATTTTAAAAATTTTACATTCAAAACTAGTTGACATACTCAGGTGATTTTGAGCATAACAAAATTCTATTGTTATGCTACATTTTATAAAAAAAATCATATATCAGACTCACTTAATTTAAATGAACTATCTGTAAAATCTGTTAGCAATCATGAGTATAGAAAACAATGATTAGATGTTTCTAGAAATTACGAAAGGGGATAAGATTATTATTAAGCTGAACTTCTTTTTTCATTTTATGGATATATAATAAGGGGTTTATCAACAACTTGAAAATGAGACAATCCTTTAATCTATCCTCCATGAAAATTTTAAATGTGAACACATGAATAAAATTTACAAAGATGGATCTACACTATTTCCATGATATAAAAGTAAACAAACAATTACACTCAAGAGCCAAAACATTATGACACCTGTCAATAATGAGTTGGCCCACCTTTGGCGCGCAACACAGCTTCAACCCGCCTTGGCATGAATTAATACCACCACTTCCACCTGATCACGTGCCTTCCACGTCCAACAGGCGAGTTCATTGCAAAATGTAGGGGTGGTCATAATGTTTTGGCTCTTGAGTGTACATTAATATTTTCTTCTATGGAAAACACACACACAGAAAAAAAAATGATTACAATCTAACCAGCGAAAAAAAAAGTGCATACTGAATTACACTAAAACTTTTCATTACCATAATAATCTTTTCTTTTTTTTTTTTTGGTTTACTGTATACATTAGTATACTTATTTCAAGTTTGAAAATACATATTTTATCACCAAGATCGATTTCAAAATGTAAATTAGGTGGAACAATTACACATGCAAAAATTAACTTACCAGTTCTGATCCATGATTTTTCATAGCATATTCTAATACACCAGCAGCTGCTTCAGGTTGATGCAATTTATTATTGATACTAAAACAATATGAACATATTTACTCTTTTTTATTCACTCATAATCCAACTAATTATTTTACAATAATGCATTATTTATACTAAAATTACCTGATTAAAGTTTCCAAAATCTCACTAGTAGGCCCCTTATGAAATTCTTCTTCTTTATAGTGCAAAGCTTTAGCATAGGCTCTACATTCCATAGCCTTTTCTCCAAGCAATGTGGATTTCAATGGTAAAGGACCCTGGAATATAATTATATTGTTGATGATACTAAAGAAAAGTTCCAAATATTATTAACTGAAAAAAACCCTATTTCAATGTGCATTTTTATTGACTTGCATAATTATTAAACATTATAATTTTTTCATAAAAAAGTAATGTGTAAAAAAAAAATCCTATTATAATAAACATTTCTTTTATTATGTGTACACATTGAAAATTAAATATATATCAAATGTTAATTTCAATTGTTCATCAGATTTATAGAAGCAACTAAATCAGAAAAAGAAGGCGAAAAAAATAATAATGATAAAAACTAATTTTTAAACTGTTTGCTAATTGTTTACATACAAAATTTTCTTTTAATTTGTTCATAAAATTAAAAGTTTATTCAACATCAAAAATTATTACTACCAGTATGTACAATTTAAAATATATATATATATATATATTTTTTTAAATATAAGACAATAATGTAAACAGATAAAATTAACATTACACAATATTCTGAAGCTTGTATTAACTTGTAATAAGGAAAATAAACAAATATTCAAAAGAAAAATTACATAATCCCTTTATATAGAATGAATAAAAAAACTGTTTATTAATATATTATAGCTTCATAAAAACTACTATTAAAAGATTAAAATTATATAAACTATGATTAGAGTTTAATTATAGTTAAAAATAGTAAAATTATATAATTATAATTACTTATTCTTTTTTAATTAATTAATTTAACCTACTTTAATTTCACTTAAGATTTACATATAATTATGATTTTTATTATTTGTCTCAAATAAAATTAACTATTAGATTTGTTCATTATAATTATCTTTTTCTCACAAAGGTATACAAAATTATGTACTAGATTTACTGCTACAATCCTGTTAATGTAAAAACATTGTGAATTTAATAAGAACTTGAAGAGAAACACCCAACAAACTAACTCCTACTCCCCAACAAGTTTGTGGGCATTAGCAAACATAGTGTCCATACATTATTATTTAAATTCTTTTATGTAAATAAAATGCTGATTAATATTTTAGAATTTCACTCCAAAAGTTAATCCATTTTTCAGCCTCAAATAATAGAGAAAGATTTCAGAGCAATATATATGATCAATACAGGATTCAGAGCAATATATATGATCAATATAAGATTCAGAGCAATACATATGATCAATATAAGATTCAGAGCAATACATATGATCAATATAAGATTCAGAGCAATATATGATGATCATACCTTATCACAATGTTCCATAAATTCAGCTAGGTTAAGAAGTGTTTGAGTGATTTCAGGAATATTCTGAGTAGTTAAAGCCTGCTGAAGACTTTCAGTTAATTCCACTTGTTCTCTTTCTTGCAGATCCGACCAGCAGGAGAGAAATATGGCATTGAACATATCTCTGTGAAATAAAAAATTATATGTTTAATGACACAAATTTTCAAAGACACTTTAAAATGTTGGTACTGAAAAATCGTTTGATTCATTATTTTCTGATATCAAGTTTCCTTTTATATTTTCAACTAAAACATATTTTAAATCAGACTATACAATGTTCTATCCAGAATGTGTACAATGCTTTTAAATAAAAAAAACTCATTTAAAATGTTTATAAAAGAATGCATTCTTGAAAGTTTGAACTAATGTAGCATGTCATAAATAAAAAAAAATTATTTTTATGGAAAGCTCATTTTAATGATTATCAGCTTGAAAGAAAGACAACAGTTTTGAAAGTTATATGCAAATTTCAGAATTATCGAAATAACAATACTTATACCACTTCCTAAGTACTTTTTGATTTAGATAATTAGATTAATTAGATAATTTTCCATACCGAAGCAGTTGGTCATAAGATTCTGCAAGTGCACAGCAAGATCGAAGTGCTGGAGAAGGGGATTCTTTCAACATAACAACACTCATCCTCTTTAACCATTCCAACCAGTCATCACGAGACACTCTACGAGTAGAGGCCCATGCCTAATAAGCAGATGAAAACGGAAAAAAAAAAAAAGTTTTAAATCTTTTTTAAAAGTATATTGTTAAAAATGCTAATATTATCATTAATTAAAAATGTTACAATAGAAATTAAAATTATAAACTGAGTTGTAGTGTATATAATAATTATCATTTATACAGCAAGAAAATAAACTTAAAATTGAAATCTCAACCAGAAAATTTTAAATTACAATAAGCTTTAAATTAAAAAAAGAGATTAATTAAAAGAAAAATAATTTAAACAAATAATCTAAACATACTCTTTTCAAGTTAGTAGTATTTATTAAAAGTTTACGACGAGGATTTCCAATATCCACACTAGTGGCACTAATATCAGCATCGTGTGATTTGGGAGCTATTTTCTTTTTCGGAAACATTAGAGGATCATCACTTTCTTCAGCTGCAGTACCCTGATAATATATACAAAGTAAAGAAAAAAAAATTTATTAAACTAATTTTTTCTTATTTTATAAAACAATCTATTTTTAGGCAAGAAAAATATTTACCTTAATAATACGACTAATTAGAACATCATATCTTTGGTGATTTATGCGATGCTTTGTAAGAACTTTATGGACCATTGGAATAAATATTTGATATCTTTTTCCTAATTGTAAGACTATAGAACATAAAGTGTCCATTGCAACCTAAAAAGAAGAGGAATATTTTGTTATAAAAAATATTTGTTGTTAAAAATTTTAAAAACATTGAAAGAAAATTATTCAAGCATTAAAGTTAGAAATAATGTCTGTTTATTTCTTGAAATTATTAACAAAAGATAATATTTATTTGGAGAAAAATACTGTATTTCCCAGAGTTATACTTTTTCTTTAAGACTATACAATTTCATAAATGATTAAAATTTGTGGCATAAATGCTTTTTTTGTGGCTAAATTTTTTGCATCATTCTATAAAATGCAGAAGGATTGGGGAGAAAGAAATACTATATTATTTTACTAAAAAAGACAAATGTAAATATAACTTTAATAAAAATCATAAGAATTTGACAACATTTGTAAAAATTATCAAAGTATTTTATTGCCAGAATTGATATATATTCCAATGATATAAAATTAATTATTACTTCATTATGAAATACTTTCAATGTGCTACAAAAAATCTTTTTAAAACAGACTAACATTATAAAGATTAAAATTCTGATCATGTGCATAATGGTCTTACGTGCCTAGTTTATACTTTTTTTAAGAAATTATTAATTTTTATTTTGAAGAGTAATAAATTCGATCGCGTACTTAAAAAGTTATTATTGTAAGACTTTCACTAACATATTAAAAAAAAAAAATATATAGAAGAAAATATATAATTAAAAGACAAAATAATTAATATTTATATTAAAAATATTTTGCATACATTTTATTTATAACTAAACTGAATCAAACAGCCAGAATGCATACTTACAGGTCGTAAATCTGGAACAGTGTCCAAATTACGAACTAATGGTTGCAGGATGCGAGAAGAAAATTCGGTAAAATCCAAAGTTTCAGATAAGTAATCAATGGTTTCTAAGGCACATCTGCACAAATATTTTTTATATAAAGTTTGTAAAGTAATATATTATATAATCAATAAAATATTAATAAGAAGCAATACAAGAGAAAATACACTACATTTCAAGTTATAGGCACTTCATCTGTAAAAAAACAAAATCCTGTCTACTTGTTATAATAGAATTCCTTTTCATTTAAAAAATTACTATTACACAAAATATAATTTTTATTGAAATGAAATAGAAGATTTAAATTGTGCCCAATATATTATTTTTAAACCACTGTAAAATTATAGATATCCATATCAAGAAGTTTCATTTAATTGAAATCTTAAATTTAAGGATACATTCTCATAGGATTATGAGAGATACACTAATCAAGAAGACCAAGCAAAGATATTGCAGATATTTAAAAAGAAAATAAATAATTATTTGCAAATTCAATGAGCCATAAGTATTTATGTGTTACTTAAACTAGTTTAAAAAAATATTAGACTAAATTACAGTCCACTGTAATTAGTAGTGGATAATTATCTATCACTATAATTAGGCACTGTAATTAGATAATTACCTTTAAAACGTATATATTTACAAAATGAATAGCAGATATAATTTAGTGTGAAGAAATATTTTTTAAAAATTGTTCAAATTTTTCTAAAATTTTAAAGTACTAACCAAATAACTAAACCAAATGCATTACAGATTTTTTTTTTTTTCTATTCATTTAATACAAAAAATACAAATGAAACAATTTTAAAAAAAATGAAAATAGGAATTATATAGATTTAAAATAAAATGATAAATACTTCTGCACATTAACAGGAACATCAGGAGAATCAAACAGCTTAACAATTGGTGGCAAAATTAGATGCAAGTAATCATCCAGGTTATTTCCAAATTTTTGTAAGGCAACAAGAAGCTGAAATATATACATATAGTAAAACATAAAATAAAAAAATCACACAGAAAACTAAATGAAAATTAAATTAACATGAAACTTCAATAAAATAAAATAATACCTTTATGGTTATGGTATGGTCTTTGCTAGTGTCATGCATAAACACTCTCAAAAAATGTGGAATGAGCTGAGGCAAATAAACTTTAAACTCTGCTCCAAGAGCCATGACAACCTGCTCAATAAGCAGAATAATGGTGCTTTGCATCTGACTTTGAGGTGTCCAAAATTCCTGTTAACAAAATAAATTGATTAAAACTTGTAAATTTTCAAAGAAATATTGCTATACATTCTATGTAACAAGTAGGGATTGCAATACCGGTATTTTGAGCCATTTCTACAATTTTGTAATACCGGTATTCACAAGTTTAAATACTATTTTTTCGGTATTTACTAGAAATTTAGAATTCTTATCTAGGAAAACAAGGTTTTAGTTGGGAATAAAGTGTGTAACATTTGTTTTTTAAATTGGTGAGTTTGTCATTAACACTGTATTTGCATATCATACTTTAGAGTTCAAAATATTTTTCAGATTTATTATATATATACTCATAAATAATATCCCATAACAATGAATAAGAATAACTTTAAAGAACATTAAAAAAAAATCAATAGATAATACTTCGGTTTGGCTTCATTATTTATATGATGAATATGGTGGTACAATGTAAAAAATGTTCAAGAGTTATTAAAGTGAATGGAGGAAGTACAAGCGGACTCCATACACATTTAAAAAAGGAACATGATACAAATTTGTTAAAAAGGAAAGAAGCTAATTGCTATGAGGATACAAACTTAAGCACAGTTTCTAAGCCAATGCCATCAAGGATTTTAGCTTTTGAAAAAAAAAAAAAAGATAATTTGGATGAAATTATAAGTAAAACGACAGCATTAGATGGTTTGCCATTTCGAGTGCTTTTGTGATATCTACATTCTCTCATAAAACTGGCAAATAAAACTAAACACCTGTGTTTTCTTTCTTTCCTAATTAATTACCTGTATTAAAACCGGTATCAAGATCTAAAAAATACCGAATATCGGCATTGAACTTTTGGTCCGATATTGCAATCCCTAGTAAAAAGTAAACATACTTTATAACTTAAAACACCCATGCAATAATAATGTTAGAATTTAAGTATGATCTATCACCTAGTGTGTTGAGAGCAGCTATTTTTGTAATCAAGCATTTTGAGTGCTCTGTGATTTTTACAAAAGAGTTTTCCTAATATTAAATTTTTATATTCATATAGTTTATTACTAAGCAATGTTTAAATTATTCTACTCATTCCATCAATGTATAATATGCAGTAACAATAGATTAAAAACTTTGAAAGGGGTATTGTTTTTCTGTATTGAACCTATTGTGAATCTTTTTACACAATTACAAAATGAATTTTTTTGATAAATTAGAAATATATGTAAAAGGCACATTTTTTTAATTAAAAAAAGTTTAAAATACTATTAGAAATGAAATTTCAAATGAAAATTTTTTTTTATTCTAAAATAAAATATTCATGTTTTTATTATTTAAAAATGATACTGTTTAATTTTTAGTAATTTATATGAAAAACTATAGTAAATAACTCAATTACTGATTTTATATTTTAAATCAGTAAATGTATTATATTGAGAAACTGAAGAAAAAAAGGCATTTTCTTCCAGGATTTTTACTTTACTTCATTATTTTCGTTTAATTTTATGCTTTTTAAGTAATTTCTGTCATTATATTAAAGTTACATTCACTTATTAAAATGTCACGAAGCCAAATATTTTTACTACTTGTTAATCTTTTTTTCCATCTGAGTGTGATAAAATTCTAAGTCTTAATTATTATAATGAACATATTTTTCTACAATTTTTCTCTGAATCCCTTTGCTGATATTTTTCTTAATTAAACTTGCCAATACAAAATATATAATTGCATTGAAATTCGGCAACGATGGATCATATAGAAAATTATGAAAGTGCAATGAAATGTATTTAATTTAAACAAGTCAATGAATATCTCAATTTTTTACTGCAGAGAATTAAAGCTGAATTTTTTACATTTCTTCATCTTAAAAAATTAATTTTTAAGAACTTAATTTTAAAATACATATACTACTAATCAAATAAAAAGCAAGTGTTCATACCTTCAGCAATCCAAAAATATCATCCAAAAAATTTCTTATATGTACTTTCACAATACTTATAATTTGACATAATTGTTGAAAGAGAAACTGAAAAAAAGATAAAGTTAATAAAATCTTCAAAAATATATTTAAAAGAAAAGGATACTGAATATAAATTTATTTATTTTTATTTGAAGACTAATTTATATAGAATATATTGAATAAATGACAAAATTAACTTTGAGCAACATTTTTGAAACTATACAACTAATTTAATATAAAGATTTCACCAGCAATTAACAGAACAAAATTAATGCATTTCTTAGTCAGCTAATAAATAATTTATATCAATTCAATCATTTGACAAACATGCTCATCAAAAGACCATTAACAAATATTCTGCAGTTTTTCATTAATTTAATACTGTTATTTAATATTAAGGTTTAAGAAAACTAATCAGTTGATTACTATTTCAGTTAGTTAGTGCTTTTAATAAAAGATACATGAGGCTTTGTTTAAGAAAACAACTGGTATTCACCCCCCAACACTAAGAAAAAAGTGCCTTTTGACGGGGTATCAGTTGTTACATACCAAATAATCTAAACTATTCAGGATGTTTAGGAATTGAAACTTTTAGGACATGCTATATATATATATATATATATCTACATTTCCATTACACCCAGGAAAAGTCTACAGACCAGAGTCTCCTTCTAGCAGCCTAGTACAGATCAGCATGGTTTAAAAAAATGTCCACAGTAAAGTACTTGTCATGAATAGTTCAAAACTTTTCATTCAACAAATTATGTATTTTAATTTATAATACACAGATTTTCATAAAATCGCAAGGGATTACTTCTTGTATAAAAAGCTTTTCTATGATGACTGGTGATACAATAAATGAGGTTTTCGTTTTTAAATATACTCTACAAGTTGGGAGCTGCTATAATGAGGCTCAAGTATCTCATTTGTTGAACAATTTGTGTTCTTAAATTGAATAACTCAACCCTTCAATTCATCTTAATAAATACATAAATAGCTGGGTGGATTATCA
The DNA here is from genome assembly GCA_021605075.1 of Caerostris darwini. Classification (NCBI taxonomy): domain Eukaryota; kingdom Metazoa; phylum Arthropoda; class Arachnida; order Araneae; family Araneidae; genus Caerostris; species Caerostris darwini. The sequence goes on from BPLQ01014128.1 coordinate 84,740, forward strand.
ATATAGTTTTGTAAGAATTCATATTGTAAAAATGATTTAGTATAATGAATCAATTTAAATTCTGTATACCTTTCACCTTTAATTTATTATTAGATTACAATTAAATCAACAGTAATGCTTTAACAGAATTAATCATGCAAATAATGCTAAAATAATAAATATTATAATTAATCAAATGTTTCAAACATTACCTCTCGAAACGTGCCATCAGCAGTCTTCATAACATTAATAAATGATGGCATTACTTGTTGTAAATAAGGCACTGCACTGACTCCCATGCTTTTAAAAAGAAAAGTTATAGCATGAACAGCCATTGAATGATGTTGATGTAATAATGGTTCTCTAATAATTTTCATAAGTGTCACAATGGCAATTTGAGGATAAAAATCATCCAGGGATCCAGGCATGTTCACTAACATCTCACTTGCACTCATTTCTAAATGAAGTAAAGTACAATGATAAAATGCAAATATTTATAATGTGAACCATACCATTTCATATAATTAATATCCACAATCTAAGTTACAAGGATACTGAAATATTTTATAAAAATAATAATAATAATAATAATACAGTAAAGCACTAATCATATATACTATTATTTCTATCAAATTATTATTAAAAAAAAAAAAAGAAACAGACTTAACAGATAGAAAACTTTTTTTCTCACTTTGGTATGTATAAATCCTTAAATCAAATTTTATTTTTAAAAAATCACATCACATTTATAGCTCTACTAAAACTTATAAGACTTAATCATGAGTAATTTGGATAAGAACAATTGAAAGTTACAATTTTGAAAACTAATGATCACAGGAGAAGATTTATTACCAGTCTAAAACAACTTATACAAAACTGTAATTTAATAAGTAAAATTAGAGATATCAAATATTAAATAAAGCATACAAAGTGAATATAAACAGCAGCATAGCAATAAATATATGTAGCAATAAAGCAACAGAAAGATTTAAAAGATTCAATTTGAATGTAAAAAAAAAAAAAAAAAAGACTTGTTTTCAAGATGAACCCTCAAAACAATTTCACTAAGTCTACCCAGAAAAACAATAAGGACCAATAGTTAAAAATAACCACCACAATGGATAGCAAAGGAACCGTACACTACCTGTAAGCAATGATGTCAAAACAGAATAATAATAAACACAAAAATAACAACTCATTATGTTTCGATTTTTCCCTCCAAAAAAATTTCTATAGTGGGTCAAATCTAATATGGGGATATATAATTTTATATGCAGTCTGCAGAGTTATAATGCATCTCCAAAGTGGCCCCCCTGGTCTACACCTAAAAAAATATGTGCTTTCCACAGATAGTACATATTTTTTAGACGTAGAAAACTAATCATATTTCATAATTAAATTAGCTATTTTGGAGAAATATAACTAATATTCCCAGATTATTTAAAATATAAAGTAAAGCACATATAAGAAAGCAAACAATGTACATATATAGACAAAAAATAAACACACATATAAAACAATCAATTAAAAACATAACTTTAAAAATAAAAATTACAAAAATTTTAAAACATTAGAATCTTTTTAATGGTATTTCACCGTTATTTTTTTCATTTTAAAAATTATTTTTCATAACATATCTTTTGGAATTTTATCATGAGTTTTAAAATTTGACAAAATGTATTATTATTTGCAACAATAAAATCTATCAACACAAAAATGTTCTTTAGAAAGAATTTGAATTGAAGTATTTATTCAACATCTACATTGTAGTATAGTAAATTGTTTTAGAAATAATCAAAAACGATAATTATACATTAATTTACAAAGATATATAATATACAGTTTCAACTTTATATATGGATTAAGTTTTCATTATAAAATATTACATATTTTTAATATAATTAAAATATTAATAATCTTAAAGGAACAACATTAATTAGGAAAATACTTTACCTTGATTTTCAATAGTAGTATTTCCAACGCTTAAAACTCCACTAGATTCTCCTGATTGATCAATCAAACCTAAATTAACTTTATACTTAAAAGGATCCAAAGCTCCTAGCAAACCAAGAACACGGATTGCCTAAAGGAATATAAATATTAGATATATTTTTTTAAAAGAATTAATTTTATTGCACCATTAAAAATTATAAACAATACAAAATGCATACCTCTCTCCTTATTGTGGATGACTGCTCTGTTTTTAGAAAGTTCAATAAAAGTTCTAGAAGATTTGGATACTTTTTGTATGGTTCGATAACATAACCTGTACTTTCAATTATTTGACCTAAAGTCCATAAAGCAACCTATATTTCAAAATGAATAAATAAATAAATTGATTTTTATAAACCAAATCTAATATGCAATTATTGATTATTATTAAAACTTGAATAATTAAAATAAAATTTATAATATGAAGAAAAAGAAATCTGAATATCCTTAATGCTTAGGAGACCACATAAATAAATTTTAAAATTTTGGAAAATATATTTTATACAGAACTATTTTTATGCTAACTAAATGGTGATATATTGTGTTACATACATTTAAAAAATTAATTAATATGAAAATTGGATTTTTAATAGCAACATTGCTTTTATCATCATGAAACCAAATCAAATAATAAGATTGATTATTAAATACTAGTATTAGCAATAAAATTATGGACATTGTTTGGGGAGCAGGATTTTTTTGTTTGCTTGATTACTTTTTCATGTTCTTGATACTTCAACATTATTTTTAATTTCTTTCACAAGCTATTCTTGTTGGTTTATTTAAATTTCTTTCGTGAGCTTTTTTATACATGATATTTTAAATTTCTTTTACATAATATTTATTTTAATTTCTTAAATATATAATTTGCTAAAATTGTACTAAGAGATCGTCTAGTGAAAGCAAAGGCAATTTTATTTCAAAGTAAAAATGATATTTTGCAAGAAAAGACAATTGTTTGGAATTCTTTTTTTTTATTTTTTAAAATTCCTGTTATATGTTTTGTTCTTATATTAAATTCTAAATTTTATGGGTAGCCTGTATATCAGCCCAACCCATTATTTACTATGTTTTTTTGGCATATGTTTAAGGGAAGAGAAGGAATAGATTATTTTTTTATGAACCTCATTTTCAAATCCTCACAGTGCTTCATAATAACCACTCGCCAATAAGAAAAAATAGGAAAATACAGCCCATTGTCAGCTGACAGAGGGGAAGAACTCTAATGTAACACTGCTATAATATTTTCGAAATAAAATCAATGAAGTTGAATAAAGATCAATTCTGGTTTAACAATAAATGTCAAAAACATGGCAAAGCTATTAACGTCTTAGGGAATCTTGCAATCAAGGGGAAAAAAAAATATATAAAAAATTAGGAACAATTCCAAAAATTTGTCAAACTATCATCCAACAGATAATGCTGAATTTATCTTAAAATTTCTACATCATGAACTTGCATAGGTTGTATCCAAGACTGGGGACTTCAAAAAGACAGTAAAACTTTGAAGCAAATATTTATTTTATATATTTGTAACAAATTAGCAAAAATTATATTTTATATATTATAGCATTGTTATTATTGAATTTTCAATTTTCTTACGTAAAATGCCGAGTAGTAGAAATCAAAATGGTATCTCACAAATTTTTATGCATTTAAAAGTTGTTTATGGATATTAAAATTTTTATTTTGTGCATAAGCCTTAAAATAAATTATTTATTTTTTTAAATAACCTCAATGATTATTATAAATCTTATTACAGTATATTATCCTAATTGAAGATGCTGAATATTTTTTTTCAAATTTATTTAAATACATTTTCAACAGTAAAAGTTACAATTGTAACAATCAGTTCTGTAATATCTGACATGTTTTAATTTAGTAGATTCATAATTAATATCTTATCTAATTAATTTTAAAACATCTGATATCTTATAAATCAAAGAATTATTTTGATATTTTTTATGCATCTTCTTATCTTATTCTTGGCGAAATTGTGAACTACACATAATACAATCTACACTCAAGAGCCAAAACATTATGACCACCTGTCAATAACGAGTTGACCCACCTTTGGCTCGTAACACAACTTCAACCCGCCTTGGCATGGATGCCACAAGTCCTTGGTAGATGGCCGGAGACAGATTGTACCAGATGTTTAAGAAACGGTTACACAAATCCGAGATATTGCGAATTGGTGGTCTTTGAACTCTGAGCTGCCGTCCCAGGACATCCCAGATGTGTTCTCTCGGATTGCGATCCGGTGAGTTAGGCGGCCAGGACATTAACTGGAATTCAGCATCATGTTCCTGGAAGCATTCCAACACAATTTTAGCTTTGTGACAAGGGGTGTTGTCCTGTTGGGACATTCCATTTCCAGCTGGAAAAACAGAGGCCATGAAAGGGTGCAACTGGTCCGCAATGATGTTCAGATACCCTGTAGCATTCATGGTCTGCTCTACCACACCCACGGGTTCCAGAGACGCCCAAGAGAACGTCCCCCAAAGCATAATACCGCCACCACCGGCCTGTGTATGACCTACTGTACATTGAGAGAGCAACTGTTCGCCTGGAAGACGGCGTATCTTGACACGGCCATCGGCGTGATGAATGACAAACCGTGATTCATCTGACTAGGCCCTGCATTCATCTACTTGGCCCTGCATTGTATTGGGCTGTCAGCTGAGTCACTGTCTGGCTCCGGTTTTGCTTCACCATGCGAGACAGTCTCCGACGACCTTTTTCTTTGATAGCGTGTGGACGTCCAACACCATGTCGTCTACTGCTGGTTTCACCGTCATTCCTCCACTTTGCATAAGTACTAACAACTGTAGATCGCGAACAACCCACGAGTCGTGCAGTTTCGGAAATACTTGTTCCGAGCCTACGAGCCATTACAATCTTCAGACTCTCCAGCAGCAATTAAATACCACTTCCACCTGATCACGTGCCTTCCACGTCATCCAGGCGAGTTCATTGCAAAATGTAGGGGTGGTCACAATGTTTTGGCTCTTGAGTGTATTATTTACACAAATTACTTTTAATTAAATTCTTAAAATATCATAAAATTTCGGATATTATAATTCATCATTAATTTTATTTCTTTAAAACTGGTTTTAAAAAATTTTTTTATTTTTTTTTATTTTTTTTTTTTAGAAATTTAGTAGCACTTCAAAATCATTTTGTAATACAATATTAAATAATAAAAAAAAAAAAAAAAAAAAAATAAAAAGGATTGTATTTTAAAGCACAGAAAAATCTACCAATTGTAAGATCAATTTCTACTTAATAATTTAAATCTATATGATCTTTAAAAAAGTGGATTTAGATGAGTACCTCTCTTTTTGGTAATGATGATGAATCCTGCATCATGTCAAGGACAATAGGCATCAATTGATCCAAATACTTTCTCATTTCAGTACCACTCACCTACAATGAGAGGATTTTGATTACTTGACAATACAACTAAATAAGTAAGTTATGCTAGGAAATATTTAAATTCATTAAAATACAATTTAATGCTTTTAATCTAAACATAAGAAAACATTATTTTTATTATCATAAAAAGGATTAATGAATTACTTGAGCTTGTTCACCAATAGCAGCAAGGACACTAATAATTACTCCAGGGTTAGGATCTGGGTCTTTTAATTTTGGAATAAGAGTCTAAAAAACAGAAATATCATATTTCAATAAATTATATATTTCATAAGTAGAAATAAGGGCATGAATTGAAATGCCCAACACATTTATAATTTATTTTTGTTGGAATTATTTATCAATATTGTTTGTGTTAATTTTCAAAACTGCAATATTTTGGGAGGAAAACTATCAATCTACAGATTTCAATTTTTAAAATGGAATTTAAGAATAAGTTTACAAAGTACAGTAGAACCTCTGTAAGTCGAACTTCAAGGCAAACACCAAATAATTCGAGTTAGAGTTTTTGACTTATGGAGGATTTCGACTTACGCGGATTTTGTAAGGAAATATTCGACTTTTAGAGGTTTAGATTCTTTTTAACTTATTTTGATTTAGAGAGGTAAAATAAATAAAAATTCAAGTTACAGAGGTAAGAAATATGTTTATTTGCAACTCAAAAGTTATATTATGTACTACAATAAGAAATCAAAATAATTCCGAAACAGCCTTACAATTAAAAATATTATGTATTTAAATCAGTTATTATTATTATTATTTTTTTTTTTTTTGTTTTAGACAATTCGATCGTTCTCTATCTATAGCATTATCAAAGCTATAAAGAGCAGAAAATTCTTTTTCTTTCGAGTTGCTAGTTTGCTCTATGAAATTCTGTAAAACATTTAATGCTGCTCTTGTCTCTTTTATGGAAACCAATGGAGTGCATGTTATTTTATTGGAGTCTTCTATGTCATCTAAATCATTAGTTTCAGTTTTTTGAGCAACTGAATCGATAATTTCGTCATCAAATAATGTGCCAGCGGCAATAACTCCGTCATCGCACGTAATGAAGTCCTCAAAACATATTCCTGTTTCAGATACCACTGTATCCCATTCTGCAGGATGCTGGATAGAAATAACTTCTACTTCAGCTTCTTCTGTTGATGACAACGGAAAACCACAGTGTACATAACAGTTTTTTTATAGTAGTCGCAGTTACATTTCGCCAAGCTTTGTCAGCCATTCTCATGGCTTACAATACATTTATAATAAAATTATTTTCTTCTTCCATATTATGACTACTTCTTTCCGGTATAATGACTTGAAGTTTTTAATGATGCCTTGATTCATAGGCTGTAATTTTGATGTGGTATTGGCAGTCAGATATTGGATTTTAACTGCTGTCATTGGTGGAATATCATTATGCGCCATACAATTATCAATGAATAATAGATATTTTCTTTAGACATTCTCTTGTCAATATTTATGAGCCAGTTTTTGAAAATTCCAGAAGTCATCCATGCTTTTGTATTTGCTTCATATTCATTTTCATTTTTTTATCATTTTTACATTTTGAAAAACAACGAGGTTATTTAGCTTTTCTGATGACTAATGGTGAGAGGTTTTCTGTGCCGGACATGTTTGCTGCGAGCAAAATTGTAAAATGTACCTTGCTATGCTTCCAGCATGGCATCGATCATCGGCATTGACCAAGTTAGAGTCTTATCAGGAAGACATTTAAAAAACAGTCCCGTTTCGTCAGCATTGAAGATATTGTCAGGTTCATAACCATTTAACAAGCCTTGCAATTTGCTTTTCCATTTGTCACAGGTTTCAATGTTGACACTTGCACTTTCTCCACAAACTTTCTTGAAAACAAGTTCATGTCTTCTTTTGAACTTTTCTAACCATCTGTTACTGGCCCTGAAATTAGCAAGTCCCAGTGATTTAGAGTACATTTCGGCTTTTTCTTGTAACAGTGGTCCACTGACACTGATGTTTTGGTTTCATCACTGCTTAAACCATTTAAGTAAGCACTCCTCCAAGCCGGGAAATTCTGCAATTCGTTGTCTTTTGCAGGACAAACTTTGATTGTTTTCAATTTTTTTCATGATGTCAGATTTGTTTTTTAATATTGTTGACAGAGTACTCATTGTTAGGCCAAATTGTTCAGCAACGTCTTTCTTCTTTTGACAACTCCTCACAGCTTCAAGCATTTCAAACTTTTCAGCGAGAGTCAAAGTTTTCAGTTTATGCTTCACAGCATTCATTTTTTTACAGTATTATTCATATACTGTTGTTAAAGTAGATGTGTATTGCAGTAAAACCAAACTGCTTCTGATATTTTTGCAATCGACAGCAAAAGATTTGCTTCGCTAAATTCAAATGAAATCAATAGCAATAATAAAAATTATAATAAGAATAGTTCATAGAATTGGTTATTCTATTTACTGTATACTCATTCATTGTTTTCTAAGAAACAATGACGTGCATTGTCGGCAAACCCTTAAAGTCGGTAACTTATTTTTCTTTGAGCTATAGAGGTAATTAGTTTCAAATGATCGAGTTGTAAAGGTTGTAAAATCAAACATTGCTAATGTTGGAGATACAGAGGTCCAATTTTTTTTTCGAGTTACGGAAGGAAAATATATACTAAAATGGCGTGTGGGGATTGATTAATTATTTCGATATAGAAAGGGTTAAAATTTCGAGTAATGGAAGTTTTGGGGCTTGAAGGGAAGGGAAATTTTTTTTTTCGAGTTTTGGAGGTTTTCAGCTTATTGGGGTTCAACTTAAAGAGGTTCTATTGTATCAACAAAACAATATAGCATAAAGCAATATAGTGCAAAAAGTATCCATAAAATATAATAGCATTTTTTAAGTATCACTCAGATTTTTATTAAACAATAAAAAGGACAACAGCTGGATTGAAAAAACACTTTTGTTTTCTCTAATTCTTTAGAATTAAATAAGATGAAAGCCCAATATGCTTTATGTAAGTTTGGGAGAAAGAAAGTAATCGATATTTTCTTTTCTTTTGAAATAATTTCAAAAGGTTTCAATGTTTGATAAAGATCCCATCTTTTTTTTAACTACAAAAGAACAATTGAGAAGAAACAGCTTTCCTTCCAGTAGACAAAGTACAACTTTGTTCTTTGATAGTTAGACTAAAGCCTAAATAATTATCATGTGGTATTTTCACCCATATCAAATCCAACAGGGAAATTATAGATAGAATCTATCAGCCTACTATTTTTAAGTGATTATAAAATATGATTCAGAATGAATGTTATTCTAGCTTCTTCTGTGATGCAGGCATGATCAACTAAGCTTCTTTTTCAGCTTATTAAATTACTACAGATAACACACAAATATTTATTTAAAAAAAAAATTAAATTAAAATCGAATATATGGTTAAAATCAAGAAAATTTTAAAACAATTGAATTACATTTAATACAGGTTCCATATATGGGCGAATTAAACGAGGGGCATTGGTACTCAGATGGCCCAGCATTTTTGCACTTTGTTCTTTGTTTCTTCCAATGCCAGAATATTCCAATTCAGTAAGGATCTTTAGAAAGAAAAGAATAAATTTAAGCATTAGACTATTATTATTTTTTTTTATCTCTAGAAATAAACTAACCATTTATTTAGAATCTAATCAAACTTTAAAAATCTTGTAATTAAAATTTGTATGCTTCCAGAAAAAAGGAAAAATATATTTTGTACCCTCAAATTAACTTTATTTATTAATCAACTTTAACAAATTTTTATATTAATTAAAATAAAGTTAATTTTAAAAAAAATTAATAAATAATAATTTCATCATTTCACAATTTGAGAAAACTACTAGATTAATGTCATGTTTTCCTTTGATTCATTTGTCTTTATTTATAATTATTTTTAGAATAGCTCATTGTTTGACTTTCTGAATAGTTTGGCTGTTTGAATTTTTTATTAGCATTTTAAACTAAAGTAAACAACATTATTATGCATTAAACAATTTTTAGAATACAGTTTTCTATATTGAAATTTAATGAACAAAATCTTTATAAATTTATTTATTTGATATTTTCATTTTAAAATGTTTTTTTTAAAGTAAATCTGCTTGCATTGCACTCAATATCATTTTAATAAAGAATTTTTTTAAAGGTATTTTTGTAACTAACTTTTCAATAATTTAATTTCTTTTTTAAAAAAAATCAATAATACTAAATAATATAGTTGCATATGATATAATTTATTCTTAAAACAAAATTTAGAATAAGTATAAAAGTAAATAACCTGAATAAGAACTTTCCTGAGAGAAGGCATGACATATGCTGGGTTTGCAGAACTAAGACGACCAAGTGTACAAAGAGCCAATTCTCGAATTTCAAACATTTCATCATGGAGAGCCACAAACAGAGCATTTAAATTATTTGGTTGAGCCAAATGAGGGTCAAATTTTTCATCTAATGATGCCAAAACAGAATATCGAACATTTTGATCTGAAAAAAAATAATAATAGAAATAAAATTTATTTCAAATGTTCCATGAATGAAACAATAAACTGTAATTAATTTTTAGTGCAATACAATATTTTAGTAAAATGAAACTTTTATTTTTTCATAATTAAACTTCCTTTTTTTGGGGTTAATAATGAATTTCAATTTCTACTTTTTTTTAATACATATACACACAATATATCGTCATGCATTCACAAATTCTGTTACAAAATAAGTTTAAGCAAGTATTTTAGAACGTAAGTAACAAATTATGATGATGATTAAATATCTAAAGGGAATTAAAAAAATTTTTAAGCAAGTCATTGAAGCTTCTGGCAAAGATGTAAGTTGATGAAGATGTTTCCAAGGATAGTGGGACTAATGGTAACAATGGGAGTGGCATGCTTGGTATGCCTGCTAACCTTTGTCTCAGGGCCTTGCATTATCTTATTTATCTGCTTTTGTAGTTTTTACATATATTTTTGGATTAGCCTTGAGACCTTCCGCTTTCTGAATATGTTTCGTCAAATTTTGCTTCCACCTTCATTACATATGGATGAAATTACAAAATTTCACCAAAGATTTCACTTATTTTTAGCTTTTACATATGTACATTTTAATTTATTGTGGCTTTTATTATATTTAATCATATCTTGTCAAGACCTTTAAAATGAACCCTTAACATTAACCTTACCCTTAAAACCCTTACTCTTGTAAAACATCTGCACACCACGATATAAGAGAGAACTATGCATACAGTGCTCCATTATAAGCTATTATTCCCCGCTACAGAGTGCACTGACCTCCCCTCCTACTAAAATTTTTCAACTTTCTTCTATGCCATGATATATTTAGATTTTCTAAATTATGTACAATTTCGGTTATTAACATTTCAAAGTGGACATGAAAACATAAAGTTTCACTCCTGAACTGGCAACCCATACGAGCCAATTTTATAGAAGTTTTCACATCAAAAGAGAAGACAGTAATTTTTGAAACACTTTATTAATTATTTTTGACTAATGATTTTTAAACAATGATCAATATTCAAATTTAAATTCAAATTTCTATGCTCAATATTCAAAATTTTATTTATAAGCTAGTGGATTTCAGAATGGCTTTTCTTAACACAAAAGTTAAGATGGCCCTCCTACCTGCAAATGAATGACTACTCATTTCATAATATTGATATTCTTCAGCATAACTTTATCAACAGAATCAATTATTGTTGTAAGTTGTCTGTTAAATCACTGATAGATTAAGGACCTCAAAAAAGGCAAAGGTTATAGATAAGCACTGCTAAAAAAATCTAAGCAATCTTACAAGTTACTTTTTAGAGATGATTCACTAAACAGATACTGATAATGTTTATTAAATCAATTCAGACAAACAAATTACACATTTCTTATTGACAATACTGCTTGTGAAAATCATCAATGAATTATTTAAATGGAATGCAAGATTTTGAAATTCCTACTAATCTTTAATTTAAATAACCTGGATTAAGAACTAATTATATTACCATCTTTATCAATGAAATTTGACAATTTATGTTTTAATTTAAAAGTAAATGAAAGATTTTTCAAAAAAATATATGAGGCACAAGTATTACAAATTTTATTTTGCTATGGACAATCATCAACAGAAGATATTAAAAAAATTGTATAATACACACCAGCATCAGTCACTCCAACCCCAAGCAATTTTGATAAAACTTCTTGAACAGTTGCCATAAGTGAAGGACTATACCTTCCACTGGCTTTCATACCCTATTTATTTTGTAAGAAAAAGTAATTAAATAATACATAACTATAAAAATAATATAAAATACAATATTTTATTAAAATAAAGGAATAAATATCTACAAATTAATTATTTGTTAGGCAATATTAGTCATATGAAAACAAAAGAATCCATGGTTAAAAAAAGCTTTTTAAAACGGTGTTTAATATTTAATTAGAATATGATAATAATATACATGATGATGGTAACTTAAAAATAAACATAAAACACTGCATTTTTATGTTGAATTATTTCAATATTGATTTAAAGTCAGATTCAAGATACAAAGATGAATATTGTATACAAAGTACGAAAAAAATCAGTTAAGTTCTATACCATCATATATAGTTTGAATTATATTATATACCAATATTTAAAATATAATTCCAAACAAAAGTTTTGCCTAGTCAGAATGTTTTCAAATTTTATAATTAATACCTGAATTGCAGGCGAGAGAAGTTTACAGCAAGTGCGAACTGCTTCTAGTCTGATTTCTTTAACTTCGCTTGTCAAATAATTTTCAGCACAATAACGCACAAATAACATTAATGGTCTCCCTATAGAAATAGATAGAATTCATAAACAAATTTAAAATATGAAAAAATTTATAAATAAAAAATTGTAATTTATACTATATTATGTTGATAATGAATTATATGAACATGTTACATTTTTATATTATAATGATAATGACTTGCATATAATATTAAATTTCAGCATGATAAAATATTTTACTAACCTTGAAAATCAAAACTACCCAGAGTTTTCAAAGCTAATGTAAGACTGGCAACATCATTTACTTCCATCAAATTTTGATGTAATGCTATAAAAGCAAAAAGATAAATCAATAAAATTGGATTTAAAATTATTTTAAGAGAAAGTGATAAAATTAATATCAATGAATGAACATTTTAGAATTCAGAAAATTTTGAGAAAAACATCTATAACATATTGTTTGATCACACTATAATCAAGCATATTTAAAAAAAAGAACATTCCTTGAATAATTCCTCCTCCCACATAGCATTTTAAACCTTATTAATCCATTTAAAAATAAATGCTATAAGCATTCCCCTCTGGTCATTGTATAACTGAAATATATTAAATAACAGAAATCAAAAGAACAAACTACTTGATTCTTTTTTCATAATGACAATATTTAAAATAATAAATTTAATTTTCAAAAATTATTTTTCATAATAAGTGTTTAAAAGTAATATTTGAGGCTTACTAAAAATAAACAGAAAGTACCAAACAAATATAAACAAGTTTTTTTTCTTATTGTTTATTCAAACTTTACAATAAAAATTACAGTATATGTTTAATTAAAAAAGAAGTAATTAGAATGCATCGTTTAATTTCTCAAAACAATAAATAAATAATCACATTATACAAATAAAAAAATGTTTAAATTTTAAGATATAAGTATCTTTTTTTTATACACATTTTACACTAAGACATAAATATTTTTAAGATAGATATTTTTAATTAAAGCAACAAAATTAAAAACTTTTAAACATTTTTTAGATTATTTTATTACATAGTGTGTTAAACAATTGTATACATATGTTTTTGTGACAGATATATTATAAAATATTTCATGTTTCATCAAAAGCGTGTGAATGATTCGTGAATTTTTTATTCAATTAAAAATATAACAATAAGTAAGCGAATAAATTTTTAAAAGGTAAAATGAGTTTTGATTACACGAAGGAGCTTGATTTGATAGATGTTTAGGCATGCCAGGATGACGCAATTGTCTCCTCATGAGAACAACTGAGAGCATTTTCAATAGTCCTTCTTGAATGTCCTTTTTCAATTGAGGAATCTGAGATGCAAGTTCACGTAAAGATGCGGTTAAAGCAGGACTGTTTAATGAAAAGGGGGAAAAAAAAAACACAAAAAGCATTTTAGATCAAGAAATATATAAATTTATAGTCATCAAATAATTACCAATTCCCAATTTATGAAAATAAATAATAATTTGAATATTTATTCTTCAAAAAGTATCAAACAATATATATTTAAGTTACTTAACTATCAATTAGAAATGTTAATTTCAAAAATATTTGATTGATTTGTTTGTAACAGAACATGAAATTAATTTTTGATATTTAATATAAAAAAATTATATTATATTTAAATAAAACATTCTAATTATATTTAAACAAATTATTTATGATTGATTAAGCTTGGGAGATAAAACTGTTAAAATTTTTACTAACGTTCTTTGATTAAGATAAATTATAATGTTTCTCTTCATATAAAATTACTTCAAGTACATAAGGATTAATATGTTTCTTATTTTAACATAAAGATATTTGCCTAAATATCATTCGTCACTAATATAATAGAATAATAAGAAATTTAGTGTTACCTGTATGCACAACTGGAAGCTTAACTATTCAAAACATACAAGCAAGAAAAGTACAGAAATGCCTTTCTAACATCGTTTGAAAAGGAACTAGTTCATATTTATATATTGCATAAAGAAAACCAAGAATGCACACACTCATTAAAAAAATACAGCAAATATAATCTACCTTAACCCAGTTGCCATCATAGGTTCCAGAAGTTCTTTTATGTCTTGTATGATTGTGTGGCCAACCGCCCTTCCTAACATACTGATGCAAGTAAATACTGCAGGTTCATTCTGTGGTAATTTTTTCCTACAAAATCGATTAATTTTTAATTCATAAACGACATTAAAATAAAATATTTTTAAATAAAACAGAACAAAAGGTATATGAATCTCAAAATTATATTACACATAATGAAGTTGCTAGTAAATATAAATATGGTGAAATAAATAAAATATTATTACCTAATTGTTGCATCTTTAGGTGGAAGAGATGATCGAATTACTTCCATAATTTTTGGTATATAAGGTTTAATTTCTAATTTCACAGCTACAGCTAAAAGTCCAACAGCATTAAATGTATTGTAACGTTCTCTGTCACGTTTCAAACAGTTGAGAAGGTAAGTCATAGTTTCACTTAAATAGCTTTAATAAGAAAAAATAAATAGATATATATGATTACAAAATTTAATTTAAATGACTTTTATTAAAACATCATAAAATATAACAACTTAAGTACTAATACCAAAAGAAAAAAATCAACATCAAATATAAAAATATAAATTCATATATAATTATTCTGATCAACCATCATACATTAATATTCTGACTTATTTTATAGAAAAAAAACTTAAAATAATAATGAAATATATTTAAGTATATTTATTTTAAATAAATAAACACAAGAAAAACTTTTCTTTTCTATTTGTTTAAAAATCTTAAATTATATGGGGAAAAAAATGATATATTCTCACTTTGCCACGAATCTTTTTGTTTGAAAAGCAGCTAATCTTGGAATAATGTTCAATAAAGTTTGTTGAATATAAACATTTTTTATACTTTTATAACGTAAAACTTGTTGACATATCTGTAAATAGATAAAGTAATAGAGTAATTAACAAATAATGAAAAATTGAAATTTTTAATATATGAATTTTTCAACTAAAAAGAAGTATGTTAATATGATTTGCAATTCATAAAATCAAGCCTGACAAATCGACTAATGAAGAAAGAAATAATGCAGTAAAAGCAATAAGGTTTTACTATTGAAAAAATTTTTTAATAAAAAATCTAATAAAATCATAATGGATGTAGTAACAATTTAACACATTACATGCCAAAATTTCAAACTTTTTATGAAATTTTACAATTATAAAATAGGAACAATAAAGCAACTTCAGTAGTGCCTATCGTTCAATCTTTAGGAATTTCTTATAAATATTATACAAAAATGTTCACATTTTATTATTTTAAGCAATTAAAATCTCTTAAGGAAATCTGCTGATTTACAAGAAAGTAAATTTTTAGCATTTTGATAAAAAATTTCTATTCCATTCAGAAAAGAAAACTCTTCATTTAGCAATTAACCTTTAATTAATTAATTTTGCTAATTACTTTCCATCGCAAATTAATTCCTTTTAAGTTATTTGTAAAGATACCATCTGTGAGAAGATCTAATGATAATGGAAAGTATTGAAAAAGCCCCATTTTTTTTTTTCTGGAGGCGGTGACTTTATATGCACAAATATAATAAAATATACTTACAGTATCAAAATGCTCACTCATTAACTGTTTACATGTGTTACTTTCACAGACTTGAGTTCTTCGAGAAGGCAGCAGATCTCCCGGGTACGTGCCTAAAGCCTTGTGATATCTAACAACAGCAGAAAGCCCAATGCCTTTCTGAGAACCACTCTGGCTATTATGATGTAACTGGTGCAGAGCTCTGAAGCTTCTGGTCAGTGAGCCTGTGCCAAGCTCCTTTAGAAAACTGTAGCGATGGCCATGTGCTTCATGAGTAGCTTGCTGTTGAATAATATCTTCCAACTCTTGACGAATTATCTGAAAATAAATATTTAATACCAAATAAGTCCCATATAAACATCCTCAAAAATAAAATACATTATTCAACAATATAAGTACAGAATAATCTTAAAAAAATGTGTGTTTAAACCATTCTATGGGGAAAACAAACTACTTGCAAATTACAAACAACTTTCATACATATCTTCCTATGTGTGTAATTTTTTTTAGAAAAAAAAATTTTACAACTAAGAGGAAAAAAGTGATCCCATCTGCATTTGAATAACATTGTGAACACACACATTTGATGTTACAAACTTCACTACATACTACAAAAGTAATTATGTGAAGCAATTTCATGACATTTTATACAATTTTGTAGATTAACTTTTATTGTAAAGCTTTCTCTCATAATCATGCATGTTTCTTCAACTCCCAAGTCAAAATCCTATACTCAAAAAAATATCTATTCAAAATTTATCTGTAAAAATGTTGCATTTTGATTAGTAGTTTTTGACACACAGAGACATCTCACTAGCTTCTTCTTAATTTTACTAAACCTCAATTGTAAGCAATTAAAAAATTTTTATTCCTTTTCATAGAATTGAGTATTTAAGTAAAGAAAATCAGTAAATTTGTTAGAAATATTTGTGTCACCCACAGTAAGTCAATATTTAAGCCTATATGAAAAATAATTTTCAATTTTTTTTTTCATAAGGAAAACTAGCTTAATCACCCATAAGCAAAATATTTTTTTTAAAAAAAGAGCAGTACTATAAGCTTGAAAATTGCAAGCACATTAGCAAAGTACATTGCAAAAGCACAATACATGCATAAAGTTTACATTAATAATTCTAGCCACATTTGATGGCTTTAAAACTTTTGATTTTCAAGCAATATTAAAATAATCTAATTTGTTATTAGACTAAATCAATTAAATGGACAAAAAAAAAAAAAAAAAAAAAAAAAAAAATGATAACTTAAAACTTTAAAATATTAAATAGTTAATTTGATTAAAGTATATGTAAAAATATAACTTAAAAATGGATGAATGAAAATAAAAACTTTATTTTAGGATAAATTAATATTTTTTTTAATTTATAACATTTTAAGTTATGTTTTAAAAAAAAAATTTCCAATTTTAATATAAGAATTATTCAAAAGGAGAATTTTTATTATTCCAAACTAAAAAGATGCAAATAAACTTTTAATTGCCATTTATTAAATTAACTAGTAAAGTAAAAATATGGAAAATAGCATAACAAATAATTTAAATAAGAAAATAATGTATAATATAAAAAATTATCTAACAATGTGAAAAGTTAATTTTTTCTTGAATTAGAAACATAAGACAAGAAGGACATATTAATAAATAGATTGAATTTAATAATTTTTACAATCATTTAGATAAATTTAACCTACTTCTCCTTCAACATTACTGCACCGAAGAAGTTCGTTGATAACAAGCAATGAACCATGGATTTTATCATCCCTAATAACTCCTTTTTCTTTCAAAGCATCATTAAATCCTTTAACAGCAACATCATATATTTGCTGTAAAATAAAAAAAATTGCTTCTGAAAATTCTATAAACTACAAACGACAAAATATAATAATAATTCTTATGAATTATAATTAATGTAATACAGAATTATTTCTTTTTTTAGCATATTGTATGGAAAAGCTTGAGTATTATTGATAAAATATAATTTTTAGTAAAGCACTTTTGCATCTAAATAATTTGCAATTGTTGCAAATAATTTTACATATTAAGTTACTTAATAATTTAAAAAGATAAACAACAATCCAGCAAAATTCCTCAAGACTTTTATGAAATAAAATCAATCTTAAGTAATAATTATTTATTATCCACTTTTTATACCTAAAATAGGTGTAAAAAGAAAATTATAAGAAATACTACTGATTAAATATAATGCAATTTTTGTATATGCAATAAATAGGGTTTCTTTAGCCACATAGGAACAATCTAGTAAACTACAATTCGGGATCTATTATCAAAAATCTTGTCAGAAATTTTTCAAAAGAAATTGCCAGTATATTAAATTACTTTAACTTTTAATTATTAAAACAATTACAAACTTTGAGAAGTCAAGAATAAAATACATAATCTAAAAAATATTACCTTATATTACAAAATTGCAATTCTAATCATTATATTATGTACTATAGTACCTACTATATAAAGTAAATATTTCAGTTTTTAAAATAAAATATCAGGAAATGTCAATACAGCTGCCAAAATATCATCCAAAGAAACCTAATACTTATACTACATGCAACAAACACATTTTTTAATCTTCTTCTCTTACCTGTGTAGCACAGAAAACAATAATCTTTTGTTACATGTCTGTCTAATATAATAATGGTCACAATAGTTTTTAAACCAGAAGTAGTTAGATAAAGATTAACTGTCAAGAAAATCTTCAAAAACTTGCAAGAAATTGAAAATTCCAAATAATAATAAACCAACAAACAAAAAATTCTGAACAATTTTTCACTCTTCAACAGGGAGATCATTCCATACAAAATATCCATACAACAGACAATATTAAAAGTATCTTATCCAAAGAGGAGATAACACAAATTCTCCAACAACATTCTGTAGACACGCGACAACTAATCACAGACGTTTGCCAGGCTCAGGCCGCATCCTTTCAAGAATCACTTCAACAACTAACCACCAATTTTACAGCAGCACTTAATACCATCAGTCAAACTTTAAAAAGACTTTCACATCCTTTGACAACAACCCAAATATCGAATATCAAAGAAAAAAAGAAAACTAAACCCAAAAAATTGTAATCCAAGAAAACTTTCTCAACAATAACGACGTTTTTCACTTACCTGGCAAACACATTTTTCGAAAGAACAGAGCAAACAACACTAGAAGGGGAGGTTTGATGATCGCAATAGATACTTCTTTTCCTTGTAATTCTATTAATTTCCTCAATCTTCCACAATCGGATAATGAAATTCAAGCAATTTCGATCCATCTCAATCGTAAGTCTTTTTCATTAGTCAATATTTATTCTCCCAAAGGCGAATTCACCATTGAATGGCTAGAAGCAATCCAACAACACCTACTTTCCTCGGTTATTATTCTTGGAGACTTCAATATTCAACATCCTGTTCTCGGTTCATCTTCTGTTAACAACAATTCCGAAATTTTTATAAATTGGATTCTGGACAACCATTACACCATTCTTAATACTAGCACTCATACTCACATTACACCTTCATCGTCCTCTCTTCTTGATTTATCCATCGCAAGTGCTGATATTTACCCTAACATTTCTTTCCACGTTCATTCTGATTCATTAGATAGGGATCATTTACCAATTCAACTGTATTTACAAATCAGTCACCAACTTAAAATATATAGACAAACCGTTAATTGGCCTAATCTTATTCAATCTATCCAGGATCATCAACATTCTTCACATACATTTCACACATATACTGATTTACAAAGTTTTCTTTCTAACCAGTTGCATAGTAATTCTCACAAACGACTTATTTCACATAAATCTTCTCAACCTTGGTGGAATTCAAGATGCGAAAATCTCCTCCGTCACAAAAGAAATCTCTTATATAAAGCTCGAACCCAACTTTCCAGGGATCTCTGGATCGCATATAAAAAAACTGCCGCCACTCTTCGTCGACTTATATCACAACTAAAAAGAAATTATTGGAACTCAGTTTGCGATTCTGCAGGATTTAATGGCAGAATTTACAAAATCATAAAAGCAATTCACAACAGGCGGGATACTCCAGAAAATAATAGAATCTTTCACACCAGCAACAATTCCATCATTTCAGATGCTGACCAACAAGCTAATCTCTTGGCAGCCCACTTCAACAAATCTTCCGTTTTTCATTTTATTCCTTTGGATTTTTCTGAAGAGTCACTTCATGATTACAATAACCCTTTTTCTTTCATTGAACTTACAAATGCGATTAAATCCACTCCCAATACTTCACCGGGATATGACGGAATTCCGGCTAAATTGATCAAAATTCTTCCCGATTATTATCTTCATCAACTATTACACATTTTTAATAATATTTGGATCTCGGGCAACATACCGGAAGATTGGCTCACCGCTCAAGTCATTCCGATCCTCAAACCAAATAAAGATAACAGTTCAGTTGCATCTTATCGCCCAATAGCTCTAACTTCAATTTTAAGTAAAATTTTCGAAAGAATCGTTCTCAAGAGACTCCTTCAATTCTCAGATTTCAAAAATTTCATTTTAATCATTCCGGATTCATTCCCTTTAAAGACTGTATGTACACTTTATCTCTTCTTCATCACAAAATAGTTGAAGCCAAGAATATGAAAAAGTTTTTTATCTTTATAAAACTTGATTTATCGTCTGCTTATGACTCCGTTTGGAGAGACGGATTAATTTACAAACTTTTACAGTTTGGAATTAAAGGCACAGCAGCAAAGTGGATACACAATTTCATCAACAACAGGAATTTTATTGTCAAATGGAGAAACACTGTATCGATGAAATTGTTTTCCACACAGGGCGTACAACAAGGTAGTGTTCTCAGCGCATTCCTTTTCACAATCTATATGCGAGATTTATTTGAAGTCATCCCTAATCATACAGAATGCCTTATTTATGCTGACGACATCTTTCTTTTCAGCAGTGACTACAAACTAGAAACAGTCCTCTCTAATCTTCAGTTTTCACTGCATAAAATCTCCCAATGGTGTAATACTTGGAACTTCATTCTCCAACCAGAAAAAAAGCGAAGCCGTAAATTTTTCAAACAAAAACAAATTCCACATATTCATTTACAAATTCATAACACTAATATTCCATGGAAACAACATACTCGAATCCTGGGTCTGATTTTTTCACATAATCTCAATTTCAGACAACATTTTTCTTACATTAAAAAGAAATCCATTAAAAAACTCAATGCAATTAAAGCAATTGCTGCTAACACTTGGGGATGTCGTTCATGGCATCTTATCAAAATAGTCAACTCCACTATTCGTAGCATTTTGGAATATGGCTCTCCTATTTTTATTTCTTCTTGTCCTAGCAACCTCCAAATTCTCACTATTGTTTACAATATCGCTTTACGTTTCGCAACGGGTCTTCCCAAATGGACTCCTATTTCAGTGTTATACAAAGAAGCCGGCCAAATCCCTCTCTTCCAAAGACAGTTAATGTTAGCAGAAAGATTTTTTGTTAAACACGTCTCTTTTGATCCATCCTCACCCCTCTCTCATTTTCTCAACTTCAAGAATTATTCTCCCCGTTTAAAACATCCAATTTCTCTCCAAACTTTTTTCGCTGACCTTTTGAAAAATTTACACATCACCCCTTCCTCTCTCATTCCCAATTTTCATCCCTTTGACAATCATGATAAAATTTCTTTTCATCTCGAAGATTTACCCTTTCAAACCAAACAACTCCCACACCATTTAATCAAGAATTTATTTGAACAATATAAAGAGGAAAATTGGAAAAATAAAGTAATTTTAGCAACCGATGCATCCAAATCTCCAACCAAACACTCAATTTCTTGCATTAATTTTTTTCACACAGGAAAATTCATCTGGGACAATCTCTAATTATAATAGTATTTTTACAGGAGAAACTCTGGCACTGCTATTATCAATTTCCACGTATGTACTCAAATCACATCATTACATTATTTTATCTGATAGTCTCTCTGCTCTCCGAGCTCTTCAAAATTGCAATTTTAAATCCACAAGAGTCACCAAATTGCTAGGAAATCAAGTCAAACAAAACCTAAATTCCATATTATCTTTACAATTCATTTGGACTCCAGGTCACGTTGGCATACAGGAAAATGAACAAGCAGACTCTTTGGCAAAAACCGCATCAGATACAATAATTTTAAATTGGATTTCTCCGGATGACATCATATACCATCAAAAAATGAAAATATTTCAAACTTCAAATGAACAATGGAACAACAGTAAATACGCCATGGATCTGTTGCATCTAAATAGCATCAAATCAATTCATCGCCTTTTACCTATCCATAGAAAAGAAGAAGTACTAATTTCCAGATTTCGCACCAAAACATATCCTTCTACAGCCAGACTCCATAGATTTGGATTAACGTCTTCTCCAATGTGCTCACAATGCAAAAAACCTGAAACCGAAGAACACATTCTGTTCCAATGTACTAAATATGATGTACAAAGAGAAAAACTTAAACAAGCTTTTGGATATAAAGTCCTTTACTATTCTTGGTTATTTGATATGAGCGACGAACCGTATTACAAAACAGTTACACTAATTAATTTTCTACGAAAAATTGCGTAGTCGTTAGTTTTATTTTTTCATTGCGATTTTCCGAGTATACTAACATTACAATATTATTTCATGACAGAAGTACTGCACGACACCTCATTTCGAACCCTTCCATTTCATAATTTTAGAATCAGTTAAAGTTCACTGATTATTTGAAAATCTATTTTCATTTGTATTTTTCTTTTCCATTTATTAATTCTTTTCCACTGATTTCTTCTTGAGAGTAATTGGATAAATTGAGATAAAGCAGCTAACGCGAGCATAAATCTCAAAATCATGTCATGTCAAGTCAAGTATCTTATAATTTCAACATCATGGATAAAGGATTGTGTATGAATAATGACTAAAATATATACATATATAAAGTAAAATAGTTAGTACTGATTCCAGTTTTACTGGTTTTTGCTTTAAAACCAATTAATTTAATTAATAAAATAATTTTTACCTACTAGTGTGCCCAAAAAGTACGACCAAATATATTTTTTTCAATAAACTCTTTATTTATTCTTCCAAATTTATTTCATCGCCTTCAAAGTCATCCTCTCCGGACACAATGCACTTATGCCAATTTTTTTTCTAATCCTCAATGCATGCTAAAAAGTCATCAACAGGAATGGCCTTCAAAGCATGCAGAGATTAAATGTTGAATCTCTTCAATCGACTGGTTGTGGAACGAAATGAGTGTCATTTTCGGCGAAAAAGTCACAAAGAATCAATGCAATGTGAGCTGGTGCATTCAGTGTTTTTGGTACCAATCAAGATTTGACGTGTTTGAGGCCGTAAATGGAATTGACAGATCCTTTTGAAATTCCAACATCTTCAGCAAGGTCTCTAATCATAAATCGACGGTTTGCATTTCGACATAGCGATGACATTTCTTTCCGATATAGAAATGCTCACTGATATCATAATCATCTGATTCTCTGATAGAAGGCTGAAAAAAAAATGTATTATTGCTGTTTATTTCTTTTTATTTAAGTAATTAATATATTGAATATTGTTATAATTATTTTAATAGAATTAAAATGCCTTCTACAACATTCTACACATTTCCGCAAACAAACTTTAACGCAAGTTCTTGCTCAATGAATTCAGACAGTTCAAAAATCACCAAAATCACACTTAACATCTCACAAAGCCAAGCGTAACTCAAACACTAATGAATATTTTGATGCCAAATTTCTCACAGATGTGAAGGACAGTGCCAGCAACCTAAACAAGAAAAAGAAAAAATTGAAATTCCATAACCCCCGGGAATTTTAAATTGAAAATTGGTCTTACTTTTTGTACACAGTAGTATGCAACTATAATGAATAAAAAATTTTGAAATAGGTAAGTAATCATGTTAAAATGTAATAAAAAAAAAAAGCAGCAAATAAAATCAATAATAAAAATTACCCTATAACAAACAGTTTTTTGCGTTTCTTTTGTTTCTCTTTGAGCTGTTACAACCAATGCTGCTCTCAAAGCAGCAGCTGCTGATTCTCTGATAGAAGGCTGAAAAAAATGTATTATTGCTGTTTATTTCTTTTTATTTAAGTAATTAATATATTTAATATTGTTATAATTATTTTAATAGAATTAAAAGAGAAAATTTTGTAAGTATTTACCTTGGGATCACTTGATGCATTAAAAATACACTCAAAAAATTGTTGCACTTGCTGGAAAAAAAATGTAGGAGTAGATACAGCCAATTCTCTTAAGACCAAAACCTGAAAATATAAATCATGTAAATACTTACAAAATATATTAATTCATATAATATTTTTGACATAAGCAAGTATGTTGAATATACTATATCACTCAATAAAATGTTAACAAAATAATTTTATTGCTTTAACATAATTTTAACTTTTTTTTCTAGTTGTAGTATCATATTAAATTTTTGTCATGCGACTTACAGATTTGGAAAATGGTACTCTACTTTCCAGAAATTAAGGAAAAATAAAAACAGAAAGAAATTAATAATTTTAACAATAGATAAAATCATTCAGAAGAAACTAAAAAGTATAACATTTGAGTTTGTTATCAAATAAGACTGTAAATAGCATAAAAATGTATGAGTAATATAGGTCTTGCTGTAATAATGACAGGAAGATTACAAACAGGTTTAAATTAAACAAAGATGGTTATATGGTTAAATACCAAATCATATCCAGAAAATTCAGCTAAGGTTTTCTCAAGAAATACATTGATATTCCTAATTATCTGCAAAAAGGACCTCAATCCCAATTCAAATTAATAAGCTAACATCCCCAGAAGAATGTCTATAGGGTTTAGAAAACATCCAGAAAGTGGTCTATAAGTAAGGCCCCTAATCATTTGTGAGCTGCTCAACATGCAATGGCCTTTATAAACTGGAGCTACTTATTAATGAAGGACTTTTGTCTTTATAAAATCCATATTAAGTGTGTAAAGTGATAACAGATACTATTTGAATTAAGAATCTGATATTTGCTGATATCCATCAAACATTATAGATTCATATGGAGAATGCAGTTTTTGTGTGTAAAGAGATATCTGTTTAGGAGGACATTCAGATTTTTGTCTTTCCACATTGGATACGAGTTTGGAAATCCCACAGGAACAATACTACAGAGATATCATCTTTGTGACAGATTAATACCACATTATGGCCTTAGAGTGATGTGCTGACATACAATATTTCCCTGAATCTCATACAAACATTAAACAAATGGCTAGATAATGCATTTATCAATAATATTTCAAGAATAAGAATACAAAACAATATATAATTGATTATTAATTACTGAAATAAAGTAATTTCTACTCACAGCACCATGTCTTTTAGTTTCATGTCTGTCTCCACTCAGCCACTCAAAAGCTCTTTTTGCTTCAAATTCCACATACTCTGCAGTATATGTACCACTCGCAAGAGCCAGTCTTCCTATTGCATAAGCAGCCAATTCCATGACACCAGTGTCAGTTGATGGCAACAAATTTCTAAGATAATTAACAAATCGACTAGTACGGGTGGCAGTATTTCCCACATTGATACCAAGCAAACATACTAGATAAGAGGGGGAAAAAAAAAGCAACAAAATCAGCATGAACTTTATACAAATCTAAATTTTATAATAAAAAATATATATAAACATTGTTTTTTTGTATAGATTTAATGGATAAGAAACATATGCGGAAGAATTAATAAATTTGATTGGTTCCTTGATTTTCCTTGAGTTTTCATATGTTTCTCCAGTTATTTTTAATAATTCTCTAAAAAGAGAATTATTTCATTACTTAACATTTTCATTACTTACATTACTTATTTCATTTCTTAAAAAATACGAAAAAGTTGGTAAATATATCTTTTATTCAAAACATTAAAAAAAAATCAATGATAAATATATTTATATACTTACAGATTTTATATCTCTTAATTAGTTTTTAAAATTTAAATAATCGTGGGGTGCTCGATATCAATCGTTATAATTTTTCACTAGTTTCCTTCCGAAATGCAGAGTTAGTTTACAAATGTCATGCAAAGCACCCCACGCTTTTAGAACAGTGACATTCATTTTCTCGTCAGTCATTTTAATCTTATGTTAACAATTATTTTTTACTTTTTAATTGGATTAACTCTAAAAGCGTGATTTTTTAGTTTTTTAAACTATTAATTAATTTTTTACTTTTTAGTTTGATTAACTCTAAAAGCATGTTTTTTAGTGTTTTTAAACTATTATATTTAAATGAGGTGTAATTGTAATTGTGAGTAAAACAAAGGCTAAATGCGAATATGTCGAGCCAGCCAGGATTCGAACAGAGAATCTCCTGATCCGTAGTCAGGCGTGTCATCCATTGTCCCACGCAGGTTTGAATGTCTTTACTGAATACTTTCATTCTACATGGGTTAAATTGCTCTTCATAAGTTAAAATAAAATCTTTAATCCTGGCGATCTTAATCATGATGAGATAATAAACTTATCAAACTATTTTAGTGTCGTTGGTCCTTCATAAGTCTACAACGTTTAAATTAAATCTGATCGTTTAAAGTAGGGCAAAATCGAGCCCAAAGAGTCAGTTACAAACAAACAAACATTCAGCTGAAATTAATATAAAAGCGTATTAAAAAGAATCAACTGTTTTCTTTCTGAAAGATGCCCATAAATGTTTCTTTGCAGCTTAAATAGTGTATATGAGGAGAAACAGATCTCCAGGGGGAAAAGTCAGTTACATACATACATACAAACATACAGGTGAAGCTAATAAAAGCGTATTAAAAAGTACATTTGTCCAACTAAAATTTAAATGTATATTTATACAATCCAATGATAAACTCACTAAGATATTCATCATGCTCATATTTAAGTTTGTTTATCAAATAAATTCAGTCATTTCTTGATTTATGCACACATATGCAATAATTTTAGATTTTTTTCTTAGATTTTAGAATATTCTATATACAATTATCTTTATTATTTAAAAGAAATGCTTTATATAAAATATTTTTGAAACAAGTTAAGCAGTATATTATTATATTACAACAAAACAGTTATTTAATCAAAAGCACATTTGTTAGTATTTTTTTTTTTCATATTTTACGATGAAAAGTTTTATTTAACTATGGCAAGTAGATTATAATTTTTGTCTGTTATTTAATAAAAATATTTAACAAATGCCAAATTAATCACTTTTAATTTTTTATTGAATCTTTAATTTATACATAAGAATAATTAATTTTTCTCTAAAAATCTTAATTTAAATAATTAAATAATTGGTAACCTATTGCCAAAGTTCCTCCTTTTTTATCATTAACATCAGAACTAGAAACCATTTCAAATATATGATGATTAAACTCATCCAAAAATCCAGATACATCTTCCATGCTCATTTCTCGCAATTCAGTCGTCACATAATGATGAAGGTCTCTAGTTGTTCTTAAGCGAACCTCCTCATTTTTGCTCTTCAGGCCAGAAACAAAATTTTGCATGATTGTTTGATTAGACATCTGAAAAGGAAAAGACTATACTAATGAAATTAACTAAACAAAACATCTAAACAAAAGAAATTAACTAATAGAAAATTAATAATATTTCATAATAAATAACAAACTTATCAAGATTTTTTTTTTACATGTATTGGATATGTTTTCAAAAAACTAAATCGCAATCAAAGCTATATTATTAATCCAAAATCAATTAATATTTCACATAATTTTTATGGCTGATGATTTGAAAAGTTGTCAAAAATATATTCTTAGAAAATCAGAGAAAAATTTTTTTCAAGAGCCATTAGCATTTACCCATGTTACTGAGATCTACTACTAAAAAGATTTCAATGAATTATTTTTTTTAATATAATTATTTTCCTCTCTTTATTTTTCCCCCCGATCTTTTAAAGTAAGACAAATCTTTGTTTCCATTCTGTAACAAGTTAAAATATGAAAAGAAAAAAAAATTAAAACATTTGTTACAGATATCTTTACAAATTTTTTATTAGTAGTAGTAAGAAGGCTAAATAAAATGCTAATATAATTTTTTTTTAAAATTTATACTTAAAAAGATTGAAATAAGATATCTCTGAGCTTTAAAATAGTTATAACTGATGGTCCATTATTCCATGTACTTATAAACAGTAATGGGATTCTTTTGTGAGGAAAACGAATTTTTTTTTAATAAATAAAAAAAATATACAATTCGTTTAAAAATTTCATAAATTTTCACATAATTGTAAAATCTCCAAAAAACATTTTCGAGTTAGCATTTTAATTTAACTTATAAAAAATTAAAAATTTAAAGTATGACACTTTTCCCTAGTGTTAAATCTTTCCTACATTTGTATTTCCAACCATTAAAACTATTTTTATTAACGCTGATTTCTCATTGTCTCGCTTTGTATTAATAATATGTTCAAGCCTATTCTATAACTGATCACTTGATTAATTGTTGTGATTTATTATGATTAAATCTTCTTATTAATTTAAATTTCTTGAAATAATTTTTTTTCAGTTAAACTTTAATTCAGTTCACTATTTTTTTCATTACCTTTATTTTTTAAATGTAATTAAAATAATTGCATTTTTTTATTTTTGCTCACAAAAATGAAAAATATAGTTAAATTAAAGTAGCTTAATATGGACTGAAATAAATTTAATGCAATAATAGTTAAACAATTTTAAACTATGCAGATAAAAAAGCTTGCAACTTTGGAACCTACTTTGATGAACAAAGGTTAATTGTTTATGCATTAAATCATAAAAATCATTTTTTTTTTTTAATAATTTCTGTGTTAACAGTTAAAGATAAGCATTAAACACATTATTGCCAATAAATTTATTTACAAAACAAATTCAAACTTGAAACACAAACAAACAAAAAATTAACATTCTACTGAAGATTACATTAGATTAGTATTGTAACTTTAAAAAACATATTTTCATATTATTTACTGACAAATAACTATTTTATAATAAACATGAAATATTTTAAAATGAATTAATCATATAAAAAAATTTCTTCCATGTCTTAGGAATGTTTTATTTTTCTATTTTACTGAACAGTTGGTAAACAAAAAAAAAATTAAAATATTAACAATAAAATAAGTTACTAGAAAAGGAAGTTTATCTATTCTCTTTCATTTTTTAAAAATAAATTTGTCTTGACAAACATATTTTTTATTAATTAAATTGAAATAAAGATGTCATAAAGGAAATAAGCTATTTGGTGTAAATTTTTATTTCGTTTAAAATAAATTGACAATGATATGAATTTAATTTTTAAAATCACTTATAACCACAAATTTTATTTAATACAAAATAAGATACCTTAAAATATAACTTTTTTCTACGAAATTACCCAAATCCTTCAATGCGAATTTATATGAGTAAAAGCTATTTTAAAATAGCTACATCAATTACAAAATATATTAAATCTTATCACATTTCGCATTTTTTTCTCAAAAAATGTCATTGTTTTGTTTGCTTAATTTTGAAGAAGTTGAGCTGTACCAAAACAAACTTTCGAAATATCATTTGCCAGATTTAAAATCTCTTTTAGTAATTTTTATTAAATTTTCATAAATTCTTATATTGTTAAACTCCGCCATGTATCGCTAATTACAGTTTAGGAATATTTACTGAATTCATAAGATTACTATTATCTATTCATCATGATTTTTCTTTCCTACTGCCATCACATACCATTGAGTAGATGAACGCTTCGCGTTCAGGCACTCGACCACTTTATTCAACTTAGGAATAATTTTGATGTCACGATGAAAAAATTTCATACCTATTTGAAATGCAAATACGTTTCAAGTATAACTAATGTTTCTAATTACCCATTAAATAAACTATAAAATTTCATTTAAATATATGGGAAGATACAGTTTTAAGATATATTTATGTGGAGCTAAATCTATTGCTATCACAATTTTGATTTAATAAACGGTACCCTGCCTTGAGCTTTGAAATCAATCTCACTTGTGAGGAGCTCATTCAAGATGTTTTTACGTTATCTACCATCAAAAAATTTGCAGTTAATATTTTTCCTACCTCTAATAATAAGGTTAGCTACTTTAAGTGTATTCAATTACGGTTCAAGATCTTTCACTATCGTTCATTAAGTATCAAATAAATTGATCAACAAATTGCATCTTGGGCCTGAATGGCCGAGTGGCTAGCGCTCTGGCTCTCGGTACCACAGGTTTCGGGTTCGAGTACCGGCGGTGCCATGGTTGTTTGTAGTGGTTCGGAATCCACTTTAAAAAAGTAGGTCCCGGTCAAATAGGATCGTAGTTAGTGTTACTCCGCGTCCGTGGTTTATCTTCAAGTTACACGCGCCCCCTGGGTAATGCAAAGTGAGTACGTCTGTGCAGCACTTGCCGTAAGGCATCCAAAGACCAAGCTGTCTGTGTTTGCCAGCTGCATTAGAAAGAAAAAAAATTGCATCTTAAAATATTGAAAGGCAATTTGCTTCTAAAATCACTACTCTAAAATGCATTGATCATACGCAAATTTCTTCGCAAGACAAGTTAATCATTTTCACCGATCATTATGACAGTGCTATAGAATTAGAAAATATAAAAGCTAATATTGGTGCCCCAATTTCAGCATCTTTTTATCCGGAGAAATTACAATCCTGTTTAGCTGCATTTCTGATCACTAATCTCTCTCATTCAAACAATGGAAAACTCTTTTCTTTTATCAGTACGACTTCAATCAGCCCTTTTAAAGAACAAAAAAAAAACTTGTAGAAAAATGATTTTCGATGTCCTTCAGGATTTCGACAGCACAGCAACATTCTTGGAGGAGCATGGTGTTCTTTTCAATGTTCTCTCTGTCCATCACAGCAATCTGTTACGAGCTCTGAGCAAATCATTTTCAGAGTTATACCGGTAGAAAAAAATAGTTTTTTTTTCTACCGGTTTCCTCTTACTTTCCGATGTTCTATCACATATTCCTAATTTTATGGAGGAACGCTCGCAGTATCAGAACCAAAAAAATCCTTTTTATTTCAATTTTTTCTGTTCTTGTTATACTAGGAACAATTTTGAAGATCTGTTTATTTAATTTGAAAATTAGTTTATGGAATAGATCGACAAACAGTACAAACAGAGGATGACTTTTAATAAGTGTTGATTAACCAATTCCTTGCCACTGTTCTCTTCTTAATCTCACCTCTCCAAAAATTAATTACAGGTTCATCTTCACACAGTTTATCTTCCACAATAAACTTTTACGATAGTTAACCTCTATACTCTCAAAAGTAATTTAATCATTGATTGACTCCTTTACTTGCATCATTCTCTGTAATTTTAATTCGCATCATCCCGTTAGGTTCCTTTTCTTCAACTAAAGTTCTAAAATTTTGTACAAATGGATTATCGATTAAAATTTAAACATTCTAAATACATCTTCTTCTTCATTTCTTATTGAAATCCCCATTGCCAGTGCAGATATATATCCCAATTTAACTTTCTTCATTTACATAGATCCCTTAGACAGTGATCATTTACCCATACAATTATCCTTTCAACTAAATAATACTAAAAACATCTGCAGATAGACCATTATATGGCCTAAAGATCTTCATTATTTTCAGAAGCAACATAATAGAGAGTTTTTGCATACCGTACTTTAAAAATGCGGTATTTTTTTCTCCCTAGCGCGCATGATCATGGGAAATTGCGCATGCGTATCTGTAATAATGCTTTCTATGAGCATGTGCTCTAGGGAGAAAAAAATACCGTATTTTTAAAGTACGGTATGCAAAAACTCTCTAATATTACTCATAAATTCAAGTCATACTCTGATTTACAGTCTTTCGTATCCAACAACAGAATATTTAAATATTATTTATATATTTCATATTATTATTTATACATTTTTTATATTATTTTTATATCATCAGCCAACACTTCTAAAGTGGAATACACAGTGCAATAGATTATTGCACCAGACTTTTGCATCCTGTAAGCACACATCTTTCAGTGAAATTTGGAATGGCACTCAAAAAAAAAAAATTCTGCCGTCTTTGTAGCTTCATTTCTTAACTAAAAAGAAAATTTGGGGATTCCATTTGTGCTTCAACTGGCTATAATAGCAAAACTTATAACATTATCAAAATACAATCGAAATAATCATTATAGTTAATTATTATAATTATTCACAATACAAATAATTATTTCATCATCAGCAAAATTAATTGTACTAACAATTATTTTTTTTATCACAGATTTGATTCAACAAGCAAATCTCCGGACATCCCATCTCGAAAAAAAAAAAAATCTCCGATCAGCCATTTATTCTCTTTGATCTTTCCAATGATTCTTCTCAGATATAAAGAATATTTACTTTCAGTGACTTATAAGCTGCTATTCGAGCTGATTCTAATTCTTCTCAAGGCTGTGAATGTATTTTAGGTAAATTAGTTATTCTTCCCCGTTAACATCTTCAATAGCTTCTTCATATTTTGATAGCATTTGGTTTACCAGCAATATTCTACAAGAGCAGCTCAATGCACAAATAATCTGAATTGTTAAACCAAGCAAAAATAGCAATGAACCTGAATGGCCGAGTGTCTGGCGCTCGGTGCCCCAGATTTCAGGTTCGAGTCCCGGAGGTGCCATGGATGTTTGCAGGGGTTCGGAATCCACTTTAAGCCGTGGGTCCCGGTCTCATGTGACTGTAAAAACGTCACGGAGCCAAGTCAGACTTCTACCTACGGGTGATCCATCACAATAGAAGCTGCTCCTTTCCCTCCATCCATGAGTAGATTCTTCATGGGATGTCCGTTCCGCACTGCTGGACATTGGAGGATTAGACACAACAAAATAGCACTTCCAATACCTCCTACAAATCACTTTAACTTCAATTATACGCAAAACTTTTAAATGGACTGTACTTAAGAGGGTTATTAATTAATTATTTATTAAGTTATGAATGAATTTTCCTGACAAATTTAATTATTATCACTCCGGGTTTATTGCTTTTAAAGATTGCATATAATCTTTGCCGCTACTTCATCGCAAGATCGTTGAAGCTGAAAATGCTAAAAATTGCTTCATATTATTTAAATTAGTCATATCTTCAGCTTCTTTGATGACCG
The DNA here is from genome assembly GCA_021605075.1 of Caerostris darwini. Lineage (NCBI taxonomy): Eukaryota > Metazoa > Arthropoda > Arachnida > Araneae > Araneidae > Caerostris > Caerostris darwini. The sequence goes on from BPLQ01014128.1 coordinate 117,679, forward strand.
AGTAACTAGCGCTTTGGCGCTCAATGCCACAGGGTTCGGGATCGAATCCCAGTGGTGCCATGGGTGTTTGTAGGGGTTCGGAATCTTTAAACCGTAGGTCGCAGTCTAATATGACTGTAGAAGTGTTGGGCGTAGGGTTGACAACCCTACCCCGTAAAAAGGAAACATATCCTGTCTTGAAATCTGCCAATACGCAGATGGCGTTGGTCCCCCAAGGTACTGTTGCTCCATTGATGATGATATCTTCTGCCTATAAATCTGTTTGGGGAGATGGCGTACTACAGTGGTCTTCAAACTTTGTCAATTTAAGGAACCCTATTGAGTATAAAATTATTTCGCGGAACCCGGGATTATAAAAACTAGAATATTCACATATAAGGAAAAAATGTTTTAATATTCTTTTATTATATTATAATAAAAATGAAAGTATATCAAAATAAATTTAATATGCATAAATAAAATTTTCAATTTCAATGACGGCGATAAGCTTATCTTGTTTTCCGCAAGTTGTTATTTCTAATTTATGTCTGCATTTTGTTTTCATTCCGACGTATGTTGAAAACAACTTTTCGCACAAATATGTTGTACAGAAAGCATTAAGGATTTTACACCTCTTTCAGAAATTTGAGGACATTCTGAGTAAATTTTTTACCAAAAATCAAGATCTTCTGATTCGTATATGTATTTTAGTATATAATCTGATGATAGTTCAACCAATTGTTCTTGTTTGGTTAATAACATATTCTGATGTCACCTCAGAACTATGACTTTCTCGGATGGTTTGAAAGCTTGCATCAAGTAGCTCTGAGCAGGCTTCACCATCTCACATCTTGGGGCTCAGATGTCAGGATCTCCTTGACAGTCCGTGGATGGTCTTGGACTTTCTTCGGGTATTTGGATTCATGGACCTAGTCTAGCCCCGCTGGAATTTGGGGATAGGCGAAGAAGAACATATTCTGATTATTGAAACTAATTTTTGATCCAGTCATAGGACTCTTCTTGTTGAGGAAAGCAATCCCTGATAATGGTTTTTAATTGTAAAATACGCTTAACTCGTTCATCAGTGGCACCGCTCCCGCTAGTGAGCATTAGGGCGGAGGTTTAGTCAGCTGGCGGCATTGTTGTAGACCAGGCATAGGCAAACTCTTTCGGTCGCGGGCCAAAGATTGAAAAAAAAAAAGTTTGGCAGGCCAAGATAAATTTCTCTAACATTTTAAAAACAATATACAAGTATTACAATTTAAATATGTTAAGGAGATGAAGGAAATTACGATTTCATTTTTAAAAGTTCCTTATATTGAGGTTCGAAGTGATTCTAAGGAACGAGGCTAAATGTTGCTCTGTCAGTCTACTTCTGAAATAATTCTTTCTAAGGTTCATAATTAAAAACATTCGTTCACTGTATATAAGATGAAGCAAACATAGCACTGATTTTCTATGCGTGAGATATTAAATTTGGAAAACTTACTTTCGATAATGATTTGTAAAACTCTAACTTGTTGGCGCCAATCTACAGCTATAACTAACAAAGAACTTCCGCAAAGTGAGTTACGTCTGTGCAGTGCTTGCCTTAAGGCATCCAAGACCAAGCTGTCTAAGTGTTTGCCAGCTGTATTAGAAAGAAAAAAATATATTCCATCGTTTAAATTTTGAGCATATTTGTGTTCACGATCATTTTAAAAAAAATTCCAATTTTATCTTTTAATTCTAGAAATCGATTTGACTTTTCACAACACGATTACCATCACATTTCTGAGTGTAACAAGGTTTTATGTGGGCCAACTAGCTTTTCTTATAATAAACTAAATAATCTTGAATTTAATTCGTTTTTTATAAAATTAATTATCTATATCACTTCATCCAAAATGTTCTTTGTTTTTGACATTCTTTTTGCTACTAATTGATGACGATGAAGACAGCAATGAAAATGTTCAATACGTGAAGCTATTGCAATAATTCGTGATATAGCTCCTTTTCCTCGGCCTAATAAAGTTTTTACACCATCAGTGCAAAAGATGTGAATATAAATCCTAATTTAGTTCACGTTTTTGCATATATGAATTAATAATTTCTTCTCTTTCCTACTGGATTTTTACAAAAACGCTTATTTTCTTGTATTGAAGAATTACAAACATAGCGAACCAATGATTTCAATCGGTAGCATGCACGTTCTTCTGACTCTGGATGGTGCAAATGTTATACTGAGTAACACACAATTACGGAGGATGATGTTGATGTAAGTAACGCAAATGTAGAAATCTCTGCAATTATTATTATGTCGAGAAATTGCCTATATGAAAGGTTGAATTCTAAGATTTCTATAGAACAGACAATAAATCAACAATATAAAAAATAATAAATTATAGAGCGTTCTAAAAGCGTTGGGATGCTTTGTATGACATTTTTAAACTAACTCTGCATTTCGGAATGAAACGAGTGAAAAATTATAACGATTGATATCGAGCACCTCACGCTTTCAAAACAGTGACATTCATTTTCTCGTCAGTCATTTTATTCTTATGTTAACAATTATTTTTTACTTTTTAGTTTGATTCACTCTAAAAGAGTGTTTTTTAATTTTTTTTAAACTATAATTTATTTTTTACTTTTTAGTTTGGTTAACTCTAATAGCGTGTTTTTAAACTATAATATTAAAATGAGGTCCCGGTATGGGGGACTGGAACTATAGTTCTTACAATAATTTAATAGTGAGTAAAACAAAGGCTAAATGCGAATAGGTCGAGCCAGCCAGGATTCGAACAGAGAATCTCCTGATCCGTTGTTCCACGTAGGTTTGAATGTCTTTCATTCTACATGGGTTATATTGTTCTTCATAAGTTAAAAATAAAATCACTCATCCTGGCGATCCCAATCATGATGAGATAATAAACTTATCAAAATATTTTAGTGTCTTTGGTCCTTGATAAGTCTACAACGTTTAAATCAAATCTGATCGTTTAAAGTAGGGCAAAATCGAGCCCAACGAGACAGTTACAAACAAACAAATATACAAGCAAACAAACATGCAAGTGAAACTAATAAAAGCGTATTAAAAATTAATGTCAAAAATGCGTTAATCATATTTGTGCATTTTACACCTAGGCGTATTAGCATTAGGATAACCTTGCTTCATATCATTAGGATCGATTTAATGCACCTGCATTTAAACCTTTCTGTATTTCTTCTGTAGCAATCGTATGGGATAAAATACTTGAACCCGAACATGACAGTTTATGCATGTGGTAATAAAAGTAATCGAACACTAAAAGTAAAGGGAAAATAGCAGACAATTAGTAATGAATTATATAATAGACGAATAGAAAAAAAAATTATTCAAAATCAGTACGGGAGAAAATAATTTTATCTTTATTTCTTCAGATGAAATTCCATCTTTTCGTTACTGTGGCATTCTGTGGGGCTCTCTGATTTCTCCAAGCAGACGCAGCACTTGAACCCATCACTGCTGTCAGAAAACTTGGAAACCTTACCAATATTTGTCACTCTTTTCAGAATTTCTGTCATTATTGCTGAGAAAACCAATTGTTGTTGTTGCCGTGTCCCTCATGGAAGGAGGGAAGAGGGGTGCAGTTTCTGTTCTGATGGAGCACCCGTAAGTAGAAGTCTGACTTCTGCTCCGTGACGCTCTTACAGTCATAGGAGACAGGGAATATTACTACTATTACGCCACACCACACGACTGTGCCTAGAGCAGAGTTGCCCCTTTGCAGTTTGGGAAGGAAGTGGGTGAGAAAGAAGTCTGATTGGGCTTTGTGACGCTCTACCGTCACGGCCTACGGCTTAAAGCGGATTCCGAACCACTACACACATCCATGGTACCGCCGGTATTCGAACCCGAAACCTGTGGCACAGAGCGCCAGAGCACTAGACACTCGGCCATGTAGGCCCCGAGAAAAACAATTACTGTGTGATAATACGTGTACATACGACACTGTGCAACATCTGAATATCTCTATTTAGATATGAGAGATGGAATAAAATAAATGATTATCTTTATATGTGTTGTTGATTATTATTTTTTTCTTCTTCTTCATTGACGCGACAACTCCATGGTGGGCAAAAGCTGTCTACACAGCTGGTGGATTTCGAGACAGGAGATGTTTCCTTTTTATGGGATAGGGTTGTCAGCCCTTCCCCCAATGCTTTATAGTCGTATTAGACAGGGGCCTGATGGTCGAGAGGATAGCTCTCTGGCGCTCGGTACCGCAGGTTTCGGGTTCGAATACCGGCGGTGCCATGGATGTATGTAATGGTTTGAAATCCACCTTAAGCCGTAGGTCCCGGTCCATATGACGGTAGAGCGTCACAAAGCCCAATCAGACTTCTTTCTCACCCATATCCTTCCCAAACTGTAAAGGGGCAACTCAGCTCTAGGCACAATGATGTGGTGCGGCGTAATAGTAGTCATATTAGAAGGGACCTACGGTTTAAAGTGGATTTCAAAGGCATTACAAACATCCATGGCATCGCCGGGACTCGAACTCGAAACCTATGGCATTGAGCACCAGAGAGCAAGTCACTCGGCCATTAGGCTCTGTTGATTAATTTTATACTTTCATTTATATACCTCAATATTTGAATTAACAAAATATTATACACAAATTATTACTAGTATTTTTTTTAAATTTATTAAAATAAAAATAAAAAGATTTCATAGTGATAAAAACTGTATTGTTTCTTGAGAATATTATCAATACAATGACCTTCCCATGTCTGTTTAATTTATTTACGACTGTCTTTGTTTTAATAAATTATCTTGCTCGATTAATAAATTAATTTCCCCAAAACTTTTTTTTTTTTTTTTTTTTTTTACATGAGCTTATAACAGGTGGGCTGAAAAGTTCATAGGCGGACACATAGATGGCGCTACTAGTATTAAATCCATATGATTTTTAGTTAGTCCTAACTTTCAAAAGACACATGTATAAATTTGACAGCGGTTGCACTATTAGTATGTTAGTTATAACATTTTTAGAGAAGCAACTTTTGTTAGTTTGAAAAAATGGATAAAAAGGAATTTCGTGCGTTAATAAAGCATTGCTTTTTGGCGAAAAAAATACTGTTGAACCCAAGGCTTGGCTTGATAAACATTATTCGCACTTTGCACCAGGAAAATCAACCGTAGAGAAGGGGTTTGCTAAATTTAAACGAGGCAAAATGAGCACCGAGGACGACGCACGCAGTGGACGCCCCAAAGAGGCTGTTACCGACGAAAACATCAAAAAAGTCCACAAAATAATTTCTGATAACCGTAAAGTGAAATTAATTGAGATAGCCGATACCCTAAAGATATCAAAAGAGCGTGTTGGACATATCGTGAATGAATATTTGGATATGCGGGAGCTCTGTTCAAAGTCGGTACCGCGCGAGCTCACAATCGACCAAAATCAACAACGAATTGATGATTCTAAGCAGTGTTTTGAGCTGTTCAATCATAATAAATCCGAATTTTTGCGTCGATATGGGACAATGGATGAAACCTGGCTCCATCATTTCACACCAGAGTCCAATCGACAATCAGTCGAGTGGACTGCACGTGATGAACACTAAAAATGCTATAACTCCCATACTAATAGTGCAACAGCTGTCAAATTTATACACGTGTCTTTTGAGGCTGTGGCTAACTAAAAATTATATGGATTTAATACTAGTAGCGCTATCTATGTGTCAGCCTACGAACTTTTCAGCCCACCTGCTATATAATATGTCTCTGTTTACTAATGATTTGTGTTTCTATAACTTTATAGTTAAGTTTTGGATTTCATTTCATAAATATACAATTTTAATCCCTTTCAGATGCGTTAACTTTGATTTTCGAGGTAGTTCGCAATTTTTCTAAATTTAAAATGTAATTCTGAAGATCGACTTCAACATACTGGATATTTTGCCTTGTGTGTTTATTGGTGTGTCGTCTGTATAGCAGAACATTATATTAATGCAAGTATACCATTGTAGTAATACTTGCCGTTTTTTATTACAAAATAAGAATTAAGTAAAAAACAAGTAATATAAAAATAAAAAATTTTAAAGTCAATTATTTCTTTTTTTTTCACTTTATTGCAGAAAGTCCTTTATAAAGAATTTTCATTCATTTTTTTAAGTTTATCTGGCGCCATCTATTGGTAGATATATGCAACTTAAATCTAAAAAAAAACTGAAATTTATGAATTAAATTTAATGACTGAATGAATATTTGAAAAAACTGCATTAACATCCAGTGCCATCCACTACAATTTCAAAAAATATGTATTTGAACTTGAGTGGAGGAATAAAAAGTATTTTATGAACGATTGAAAATTTGAACAAGATATACACTCAAGAGCCAAAACATTATGACCACCCCTACATTTTGCAATGAACTCGCCTGGATGACGTGGAAGGCACGTGATCAGGTGGAAGTGGTATTTAACTGGTATTAAGTGGTGGTATTAATCCATGCCAAGGCTGGTTGAAGCTGTGTTGCGCGCCAAAAGTGGGAAAGCTCGTTATTGACAGGCGGTCATAATGTTTTGGCTCTTGAGTGTGTATATATAGGGAGAATGTGAGCTAATAGAAGGAATTGAATAATTAAATGTCAAAATTAAAAAAAGGGAAAAAAGGTATTTAAAGGGGGAAAAAGGGAAAAAATGCATTAAATTAGATTAGTAGGATGGAAGAACCACTAACGTTGGGGCTTACAGGGGATACTTTAGAAAAGAGGATATTAGTTGGCAGCTGAGCTTAAAACATTCAGAACAGCTCGGGGCAGTTTTCTATTTTCCACTAAAATATAGTCGTGGGGCCTGATGGCCAAGTGGCTAGTGCTCTGGCACTCGGTACCACAGGTATCGGGTTCGAATCCCGGCGAGTGCCATGAGTGTTTGTATTGGTTCGGAATCCATTTTAAACCGTAGATCCCAGTCCTAATAGGATCGTAGAGCGTTGCGGGGACATTGTTACTCCGCGTCCGTGGTTTATCTTCAAGTTACACGCCCCCTGGGTTAATGCAAAGTGAGTAACGTCGGTGCAGCTCTTATGGTATAAAAAGATCACGGTCTATCGCCAGCTGCATTAGAAGAAAAAAAAAAAGAACTAAAATGTAGTCATAATTAGGAAGGTGATTTCAAACAGAATTAGCAGTGCTAAGAATGGAAATATAAAAAATGTAAGAAATATGAAAAATAAATTTCCTAGAGTGGAGAATTCCAGAGAATATCTAATAATTTCACTTCGGAAGTGCGAGGGCGAATTTGTGATCATTCTAAGGACTTTTGTAAAGGTTTTGAATGTGCCCTAAATTTGAGAAAGTTACAAAACCCCCCAAGCGCTAGCATGTAGTATAAAATTAATTCTTTATTAAAGACAGAAAGTTCAGAGTTTCTAAAAATAAAGGGATAAAAAAAATATGAAGAGTATTGCTAAAGTTATTATGGAGGTTTTTAATAAGGGGAGGGTAAGAAAGTATTTAGTTTGATTGTTCACTCAGCTTGTAAAAAGCATTTTTATTCTTTGAATTTCATATTGGCTTTTATGATTAAATTTGCAATGCCACCTAAGAAAAAAAAACTATTCAAACTAACAAACAACTGTCGATAAAAATAGATATTCCATGCACCCTGTTTGATTTTTCGAAGTGTAACCATGATTCCTTCTACACACTGACTCCAGACTCTCACCCGAGAGAAGTACAGCGCTTCTGTTGAGAAAAGTTTAATTTACAGCCTCTCATTCCGAGAGGACATATATTTAGCTCAAACCTGCGTATTAGTTCACCAACAGACTCTCACACAGAGAGGAAGTTCATTTCGAACATGCTGCGCATAGCCGAGTTTCGGGGTTTCGGCTAAAAAAGGGAGTCCTTCCCCGAATCTTTAACTATCTTTCTTTAAATGTGTTAAATATTTTATATCTCTAATTGTATGTGTTTGTGCGTGTATCAATAAAGCTGTGAGTTCTCCAACCTGTGCCTTAAGTATCTCAACCTCAAAACCACCCTCCCCTCCAGCTACAATTTGGTTGACCAACCTGCACACTACAGAAGTATTTATTTTATTATTCCACTTTACTGCATTCAAAAATCAAAATGTTACGAAAGCTTTATATCTCATTATACAATGGAATAAGAGTTAAGCTATCGCACAATTCTAAAGTATAAAGCCGGATTACGAATTTCAACAGTATTTTTCATTTCTTGTTTTTGGTTATCTTAATCTTTTTCCGAATACACGTTGAAATAAAAATATTTATAGTGTAGAAGTACAATAAATAAATAAAATACAACTGTAACAATAAAATTCATTCATCGTCAAAAAAAAAAAAAAAAAAAAAAATCGAAAAAAGATTTTTTTTTTTTTTTTAATCATGTAATACTTATTGCGAATACGTAATTTTTTTAAATATTTTTTAAGTGAATGATATTAAGAATTTTTTTTATTTGATTTTAATTTAAAAGAAAAATATTCACAATCTCTTACTGTCACTACGACTATCTTATTTCTTTCGTTCGGTGGTTCTATTTTTTTTTTTTTATTATTATTATTATTATTATTTTTTTTTTTTTTTGTTAGCCGCAGCCTTCTAGTGGCCCAGTTTGGGTTCTGTTGCACGTACAAATTTTGAAATTATTCAAACGCTGGAGAATAAAACTCTCAGAATGTTAACGAATTCACCCTGGTACTTTCGTAATGACGATATTAGACGAGCTCTCTCCATTCCAAGTTTAAGACAGTTTGTTCACAAAATTTCTACTCAATTCTATAATGATATGCGAAACATCCACAACCCTGTATTAAATATCCTGCAAAATTACGATTGTGATATTTTTTCCCGCAAACATAGCAAAAGACCTCGAGTCTGTTCTAAAGATTTTAAATGAATTCCTTACAACTGCCTCGATGAAAAAAGTTCGCTTTTCTCCTAAGCTATTTTTCTCCTCATTTGACCTTTGCTCATTCTGTTTTATTACTTGCAACTGATTTCATCAACATCTACATTTTTGAAATTTTGATATTTTTTCATTTTATAATTTTATTAAATAAATAAATCTTTTTTAAAAAAAGGGCATTTAATTATCTATTTTGCTTATTAACTCAAAGGGCATGAGACCACCGCTATGTTTCACCATGTTACAATGAAGGAGCAAGTGGCCGCTACGCGGCCAAGGATCTCCGTAATAATCTACAATAAGGGAATAAGAGTGTAGAAGTACAATAAATAAATAAAATACAACTGGAACAATAAAATTTATTCTTCGTCAAAAAAAAAAAAAAAAAAATCGAAAAAATATCTATTTTTTTTTTTTAAATCATATAATACTTATTGCGAATACGTAATTTTTTAAATATTTTTTTTTTAAGTGAATGATATTAAGAATTTTTTTTATCTGATTTTAATTTAAAAGAAAAATATTCACAAACAATCTCTTACTGTCACTACGACTATCTTATTTCTTTCGTTCGGTGGTTCTGTTTTTTTTATGTTTTATTTTTATTTATTTATTTATTTATTTTTTTTTCTTGTTAGCCGCAGCTTTCTAGTGGTCCGAGAAGTATTGATCAGTCCATTCAAACATTTATGGAATCTTCATTTACTTGCAAACAATATTTACAAAGGTATACAGGGTTGGTGGTAACATCTCAAAGGCAAAAGCTAAACTGGAAGACAAAAGTTCCTTTTAATACGCTTTTATTAGCTTCACCTGTATGTTTGTATGTATGTATGTATGTATGTAACTGACTTTTTCCTCTGGAGATCTGTTTCTCCTCATATACACTTTTTAAGCTGCAAAGAAACATTTACAGGCATCTTTCAGAAAGAAAACAGTTGTTTCACCTGATTGTTTGTTTGTCTGTTAAACTAAAAAGTAAAAAATAAATTAATAGTTTAAAAAAAAATTAAAAAACACGCTTTTAGAGTTTAAAAAAACTAAAAAACACGCTTTTAGAGTTAATCAAACTAAAAAGTAAAAAATAATTGTTAACATAAGAATAAAATGACTGAGGAGAAAATGAATGTCACTGTTCTAAAAGCGTGGGGTGCTTTGTATGACATTTTAAAACTAACTCTGCATTTCGGAAGGAAATTAGTGAAAAATTAGAACTATTGATATCGAACACCCCACGCTTTTAGAACAGTGACATTCATTTAATCGTCAGTCATTTTATTCTTATGTTAACAATTATTTTTTACTTTTTAGTTTGATTCACTCTAAAAGCGTGTTTTTTAGTTTTTTTAAACTATTACTTTATTAGAATAAAACAACTCGTCTCCATAGCAACAGCGCAACTCTGAATCGGTTCCAAACGATTTTTAAAAAACTATCACGTGACGCTGCGTGACGCGAGATAAAGCATAAAAATTCCAACACTTACTAAACAAAGAGTGAGAAGAGATAACGGAATAAATTAAATAAATAAATAAATCGTAGGAAATTGCGCATGCGTGTCTGTAATAATGTTTCCTATGAACATGCGCGCTAGGGAGAAAAAGCTAACGGACGTCCAAAATGCGGTATGCAAAAACTCTCTATTTATGGATATTGTTACTATTGTCAATTCTTTCGGGGAATAATTGTGTACAATTAGAAACACAGAAATGACAAAGATACAAGAAATGTTATTTCTTAAATTTAAAAAAAAAAAAAAAAAAAAAAAAAAAAAAAAAAAATCACTTATAATTTGCGATAAAGTTTTAAAAGCATTTTTAATTTTACAATAAAAATTTTTGTAGATATTTGATGTTATATTAAAGTTTATTTTTTTATTTTTAAAAAAAATTGTACATTTGTAATAATTATTTTTAACATCAAATATGGAATCATTAATTTAAAATTGAATCTTATGAGAAAAATAATCCGATATAGTTAATTTTCTTATAAAAGCGTCTAATTATCTTACGGGGAATTAATTACAGAAAAAGAATAATATACATTAAATTTTAAGAACTGAATCCCTCAAAAACAAACTGCCAAATATGAAGGGGGAAGGATGTAATATAAACAGGCTGCTGGGAAAAAGCCAATTATTGTTGATGAAATATAAAAAAGAATAGTAAAAGAACGGACCACTAAAAAAAAAAACGGATCATAAAATTAATGGATCATTCAAAAGAATTTTTTCTTTTTAATGCAGCTGGCAAACACTTAGACACTTGGTCTCGGATGCCTTAATGCAAACGCTGCACAGACGTTACTCACTTTGCATTACCCATTGGGCGCGTATAACTGGAAGATAAGCCACGGACGCGGAGTAACAATGCCCCCGCAACGCTCTAATATCATATTAGACCAGGACCTACAGTTTACAGTGGATTCCGAACCACTACAAACATCCATAGCACCGCCGGGACTCGAACCCGAAACCTGTGGTACCGAGCGCTAGCCACTCGGCCATTCAGGTCCTCATTCAAAAGAATAACTTTATTGTGTTTTCAAGTCTGATCGCCAAAATATCTTCGTCAAACAGTTCTGTTCACAATTAGCCCTGTAAGGTTACCGTATACTTAAAATGGACTTAAAGGCTCACGTGATAGTATAACCGATCACCAAGAAAACTTCCCGAAAATTTCGAATTTTAATCATTGGATTTTAAGAGCCCTTATGAAATTAACACATTACTTAATCATAGTTTCAATTTTCAATGAAAAGCTATAATCTTTTACTTTAAGAAAATAAAAATATTTTTTTTTCCTTCATTAGATTTTGTTTTTATAAGCTTGAAATTGAAAGAAAAGCGAATAATCAGTTTACTCTGTTTAATCAGTGGAATTTTTATTTGAATAAAATCTAAGTCTTCTATTCATTTTAAATTTCGCTACATATTTTCACAAGGTAATAGTTATATAATTATAAACAAAAAAAAATCAGATAAATTATTCCTCGTATCTTGTTAATCCTCTGAGCACTATTCAAAAAACTATTAATGGTTGACCAATATTACTTTAATTTGCTGTTGTGAAAAAATGAGACAAAACTATTATTCATATTAAAACCGGGGTGTAGCATTGTCGAAATTAAATATACCTAATAATGATATAAATTAATTCTTACTACTTTAATAACATTAACGTTTAAAATTGTTACAAAATTATAAAATAAATGAATAATCTAAGCATGTTGCACTTAAAACAGCAACGAGTGATTCGAGAGATGTTTACAGTTCGACTGCCGCGATCAGTCTGAAGCGGAGAGTGTTTTGCTGTTTTCCACCTTCTGTATTCCTTCGCGTAGCGATTATCCCACAGTACTTTTGTTTGCATCCGCTTTGTTTACGTTTGGCGGTGGGATCGCTAAATGGGGGAAAATCAGAAAGCAATCAAAGTGCAATAGCCCTTTATTTTATTATTTTTTTCGTTCTAATGCAGCTGGCAACCACTTAGACACTTGTCTTTGATGCCTTAAGGCAAGTACTGCACAGACATTACTCACTTTGCATGACCCAGGGGGCGCGTGCAACTTGAAGATAAGCCACGAACGCGGAGTCACAATGACCCCGGCAACGCTCTACGATCACATTAGACCAAGGACCTACGATTTAAAGTGGATTTCGAACCACTACAAATACCCATTTGGCAAGTCGGGATTTGAACCGATACCTATGGTACCGAGCGCCAGAGCGCTAGCCACTCTGCCATCAGGCCCCTAATATCCCTTTATATAAGCATAGATTATTTCTCTATACGAACATATTACTATAATTCTTCACATTAGGTAATTGAAGAAAGAAACTGCATTTCCAGATTATATACCATGAATATTTTTCTACTGAAATACTAGGTCTTTTTTTAGAAAATTTTGTTTTTCAATACTGCAAATTCATAACAATACATATATTTACTGGTGTTGTTTTTAAAAGCTAGTAGGCATTTGTCTTGAGATCATTTCCCCGCAATAATCATTTTTTTAAAAATTATTATTATTTAAATAGGAATAAAACTAATTTCATCACATATATCGGGAAGCTATATTAATCAAATATATTTAAGCGGAATATGTTGAGAAGAAAAAGGATACTTTCTATTAGTATATATGCTCAGAGTAAAATCAATAGATTTTCTCGAATACTATGCGCAACTCTCTTCTGAAAAAGATATGAAACTGTCCTCACGAATATCCAATTCTTGAATAAGTTTTCAAGAGTTGAAAAGAAAACAAAATGTTAAAACTCAACATACTCGTGCATTCTTGAGATTTTTAATAAAACGTTATGAATCCATCTTCCATCTTATCCGGATTAATAACTATTTTTAGTAACTTGTACGTCAAGCCTTCCTAATGCGAAATGCAGATGCGCAGAATCAATTGACAGGATAACATTCGTTATGGTTTTTTCGGTTTGCGCCATTGCAGAGTTGTTTATTTAAAAATAAGCTGCTAACACAATCGGCTGACAATATTATCATTCTGCAAAAGAAAATTTCTCTTTGGGTGAAGTACAACAAATATCCACCAAAAATGCTTTTCGAAATTCGTGCTGTTATGGTTGTCTTTTCGGCTTTTATAGGCAGCATCATTGTCATAACAGTTGGTTGGTATAATATTAGTTTACTGGGTAAGTTTTTGTCGATTCATTTTTTAATGTTTTTATTTTAAGAGATTAAAAACTTTTCTGCTCTTTTATTCAAATTTTTATCATCAACATTTGCTATATGGTATCTTTAAATATAAATTAATTTTAGCTTGTAACTAAATTCTAAAAATAATTCATTCCAGTTCTAATTTTTGTTAAAATGTTTTAAGTGTTTGTTTATATATATATATTATTGTGAAAGTGCATTTATAATAGAGCTAGTTGACATTAAATAAGACTTATTAGAAGCTATAGGAAAATTAGATATAAGATTTAATTTTTTCCCTATTATTTCTCTTCTGGTTAGTATAAATTAAAATACATGTAATATAAAAAAATTATTTCATTGTCTTTAAAATCAATGTAAAAGTAAAGCATTTTAAATGTTGCCTTTCTGTTGCTCAGAAAGTTAAAATTAGCATTATGAAAATATAATAAGTTTGACTTTAGCTATGTATAATCAGTAATTTTTATTTTTTATTTTTTGTTTCAGATAATGACTCTAGAGGAATGGATGTATCTTTGGAGGCTCTGACATGTGTTGTGAAAAAAAATTTCAGAGTCTTTTTTGATGATGTTTGGCTCAGTCCAAATGGGAAAAATAGCAAAAATGGCATAGATATTGGCTGTGTAACTCCTGATACTAACAGGGAAATTGTTATGCAAAATGGTTCTGATCTTACCATGGATGAGATTGTGTATGCCTTCGAACTTCCACCAGCTATAAATGGGACTAGTGAAGGATTTGCTGATTGGACTGATGTTGCAGAAGGTCACCTACTTCTAGATATTGTTTTTAAGAAAGACATTCCTAAGGGTAAAACAAATTATTTTACTATAAAAAAATTGCTATATTTACTATAGCTATTAACTTTATTTTACTTACTACTATATGATTTTGAATATGATACTATACAATTTTGAATTTTCTTAAATATTTTATCATTTAGAAACCTATTTAGTGTTATTGCTTTGAGATAGTAGATATAACATCTAAAACTTGAAAATATCGAATTATTATATTGGGCAGAATTAGTAATCCCTTCCTTTTCCTTTTAATAATTGAATATTGAGAAAAAAAATGTATTTTAATTAACATTTATTTGCTTTTCTTTTGGTAATAGGAAACCAATAAATGAAGAAAGTATTTTCATGTTTTTTTTTTTTTTTTTTTTTTTTAACTTTGTAGTTACATCATTGAAAATACACTAGTAACAATTTAAAATTATTTAATATTTTTGTTGTTTGTTTTTCTTATTTGTTTATTTTGCATTTTTAAACATTCTTGAACTTTTATAATCTGATATTTTGAGTGAGAAACCATTATAATGTAAAAATATTCTGTTGATGTATAAGATTTTATAAATAAAACCATCAATGGAAAATAATTGTATATATTTTGCTAGAAAATTGGAGAGGGCAGCATTTATTAAGAAATTTGTTGTTTTTAAATAATAATTATACATTTTTTAGTATTACTTTTCGATAATTCCCATTAGGGTTTAACATTTTAGGTTTAACATTAACAAAAAAACTCTAACATACATTTCATCAATCTTTACCACTTTTGATAAATTTATATCCAATATTAGCTCAGAAAAAAAAGGTTTATTCCATGTCTTTTTAATGGGTGCCTAGAGTCTAAAAATTATTTTATTCATAAGATTCTAAAATCCCAAACATGAAATCCTCCTTCTTCATTTTTCTCTCCTACTTCAACTGAAAGTGATGTTCTATCTCCTTTTTGTTGATTAAAGAATCTCATTCTTTATGAAATAACAAAGGAAATATAGGATCCCTTTTCCAAAAAGTTATTCACAAAAATAAGAAGTTTGTTACAATGAATTTCAACATTTGATTCTTAAAATTAAATATTAATTTGTTAATTATTGTTTTATTTTCATATATTAGTTGACTATTTATTTAAATAAACTTTTTTAATCTTAATATTATGAATATTCTATTTTTTTATGTAATTTTTATTATTTATTTATTGTTATTAAAGAGATACACTGAAAAAAAAAAAAAAAAAAAAAAAAAATGCGAAACCTATTCTGTGACTTAATTTAATAAAGATTATATATGAGAATATGTGATACTATTTTCCTTTTCCAGCTGAAAAATAATGTAATGAGAAAAAAATTAGCAATAAGCAAATCATAAGATTAATTTGGCTGAAAAGCATTATAATAAAATTGTTCTATATATTTTATAATTCGCAATGGAAAATATCCAAATACTCTAAAAATAATGGTAGTTTTATCTTTCAAATACAATATGATTTGGAAAATACATATTAAAAGTTTATTTTTGAAAATATAAAATGCTAGCTTTTATCAAAATATATATATATTGCTTTTATCATCAATGCTAATTGGAATTATTGATTTTCTGTACTTTTGAAGACCAAATTAATTTCATTTGTCAGACTCAAACTTCCAGAATGTGTTTGTTTTAATTTTAGAAATTATATTTTTTCTGTATATTTTTATAGTGTTTATTAAAATATCTGACGTTTGTACTGTACTTGAATTTTCAGAAGTAATACCTCAGTTAACTTTTGAAGTGAAGCTTGGTTTTAAAGATAGTGATAATCCGCATGCTAACTGGACGTTACATACTCAAAGCATGGAAACTAGAAAACTGTATTGCAACACAAGTGCAAGTTCGGTATGATGTAATTTATGTTATGTTTAATATTTATATGTATATAATTCTTCGGTACATGTTTTGTCACCGAACTCTTCCTAAACAGCTGGACCAATTTTGATGAAATTTTTTGTGTGTGTTTGAGTGTGCCCCTGGATGGTTTAGATTCATAATTGGACCTGGTAGGTGGTCCTGCAATTGGGTTTTTCTGTACTTGTGTTTGTTACTAAACTCCTCCTAAATGGCTTGACCGATTTTGATGAAACTTTTTGTGTGTGTTCGACACAACATGGAGAATGTTTTATGCTGTCCCCTTTGTTTTAAGTTGCCACCAGATGGTGCTGCAGTCTATCAACTTCTATACCGTTCAACCAATTCCTATGGAAATTGGTAATAAAATGTATTTGAGTGTGGAAAATATGTTTGTGCTATCCATTTTTTTTACTTGTCACCAGATGGTGCTGCAGCATTTCATCTTTATACCATTCAAACGATATCCATGAAAATTAGTATGCACATATATTAAAACATGGCGAATATATTCGTGATATGAAATTTTCTACAATGCATTTTTTTGGCAGGACAATACATGCCTGGTTTGGTATAATTATAAAATAATAGCAACCAGTTATAAATTATTTTAAGGAACTTTTCCCTTAGTTGTTAATTTACAACATGTTCAGTTAAGTTTTTTAGCATCTTGAAATTCTAATTTTATAATCTATTGAAGATAAGTTGCATTCCTATTCAAACTTAATTAAAATTTTCCCTTTACTCTTAAAAATATTAATTGGGGATAAATTATAAATACTTTTAATTTCCTGCTTTTAATATGCAGATTCTCAGGAATTTCTTTGTGTAGATTACAAGTCATGTATTCTTCCCACCCTTTAATATTTCAGTAAAAATTCATATAAAACTAAGCACTATGTAAAATTGCATTTTTGATATTTTTGAAAATAACTATATCAAATGGTCTCTGGTTATGTATAAATGGTATTTTAATTTTTTTATTATTGCAGCACCAAACACATTCTAAAAATTAAAAATGTTGCATAAATTTAAAGTACTTAAATATAGATATAAAGACAAATTATTCTCGTTGCATGATATATGAAAGAAAACGATTAAATATGTACAAATCTCCTGGGGTTATTATACCATAGTGCTTATATATATATATATATATATGTAACAGAAATTTATAACTTTACATTTACAGGAAATTATGGGAATCTAGTACCATAATGTCATTCCCTTTTTCACTTATAACTTTATCTTCAATTTCGTTATTTTTTTCTCTTTAATCTGATAATTTTTATAATTTATTTTATTTCATTAACTAATTTATTTATTGCAGTTGTATGAAAACTACAAATATGGATGCAACTTTTTGCCTTTCTTCAAACTACTGGATATAAAGCATAGACATTACCTGATTAATCTTTATTTTCCTATCGAAATCTTCCCTCTGCATATTAATTCAGATATAAATTTTATCCGCACAATCAAGATGGTAGTAAGTAACATTCAAATCTATATATATAGGTATATATTTATATATGTGTCTATAGGTTTTTTGGTTATCCATATTGTAGTGGGTGAAATTACATTGACTATACATTATCAAATTAGCCATTTTATGTAGGTTGTAATTAGATATATGATCAGTTCGTAATGAATCTCTGAAATGTTGATAATTTCATTTTAATTGCATAACA
Organism: Caerostris darwini; assembly: GCA_021605075.1. Classification (NCBI taxonomy): domain Eukaryota; kingdom Metazoa; phylum Arthropoda; class Arachnida; order Araneae; family Araneidae; genus Caerostris; species Caerostris darwini. The sequence continues at coordinate 135,611 of BPLQ01014128.1, forward strand.
TATAAATGTGTTATTTAGTACCTTTTTAATACAATTATCAGTTAAATTATTATTATAATAAATTAAAAAATTATTGTAATAAAAAATTGTGGATTTTTTTTTTTTTTTCTATATTTAAAGTGTAAAACTTGAAAAGACTTGCAATGTGAGGTCTTGAATTGTCCGTCATCAATTTTATTGAATTTTATAGCAAATGTAGGTCGTAACTAGTATGTTGATAATTTCAAAATGGTAAGACCACCTCTCAATAATTGCCAAGAAAATCAAGTTTCATAATATTAAATAACTTTTATTTGTTAGTGTTTGAGTAGCTCAGTCAAGAAACAAGCATTTGGGAGTGTGAAAGTAATGGATTCTGTCCCGAACCACCATTATTTTTTTTTAATTCATGGCACTCATTTGTGAGAAAGCAAACAAAATTAAAAATATTAATATGTATTTTTATCTTTTGTAAGTCATTAAAATTGTTTTTAACAGTTGAAACTACACCTTTAAAAAAAAAACCTAACTTTCAATTATTTTCAACATGGTACTCATATTACACAACCTCTTTTTCATTACTAGAGTATAAATGGGTTTTTTATCCATCACTTAACTTTCTTTAATTAAAAGATTTTAGCTTGCCAAATTTTTCATTTGACATATAAGATTGAAGTGCAATTCTACTACCTCTCTGTTGTAAGTCTTTTATTTGCAAAATGGAATAAGTAAAAATAAACCTGAAATAAAAACATTAAAATTTTTTATTGCTTTAATGTGTAACAAATATGATATTCCAATATGAAAAATTATCTAAAATTATTTGTCTTATTTTTATTAAGTAATAAATTATAATCATATTTTTCAGTTCATTCAATATCCTACATCCTACAATAAATACATTTTTTTCATGAGGATGATTTTGTATCCACTCTCAGTTGGACTGTCAATATGGTTTATAAGGCGAATAGGCTACAAGCCAATTTTCTTGATAGAAAGGTATTTGGGTTCTTTATGTTTACTTGTTGTAACTGATATTAATTTATTATTTACTATATATATATATATGTTTAATAATTAAAAATTTCAAATTTTTGTTAAATATTTCTATTTCAAAATGTTTTTTCAATTAAATTTCAAGCTCATTTTTTAAAAATAAGATCTTGTTTTTAAAGTGATTTGTGTTATAATCTTTCAAAATTCAATATGTGTTTAAAAAAAGTTTTTTTATTACTTTCTATCTAAATATTTCTTTCTTTCTTTCTTTTTTTTTTTTTTTTTTTTTTTTAAGATTATATTTAAGTAACATTTAAAAGTTTGGCGATAACATCATAAAAGTTAAACAATATATTGCTACTTTCTCACCCATTTAGTAGAGTATAAGTGGAATTGATTTAAGTTATTTAAAAAAGTATTGACTGTCTAAGGAATGCAATTAATTTCTGATAATCTAAGTTAGAATTATCACCAACTTCTTTACAGAAAATTTGGACTATAAACAAATCTTCTCATCACATAATTCTGTCCAAATACATGCTAAAATTCAAAACAAAATAATTTTTATTAAATAATAAACATACATACAAACTTTTAAATAAAAATTATTTCAAATAATATTATACCTACATAATTGAATAACAAAAGAGAGAGAAAGAGAGAAACTGTAGTTATTTGCTGCTTTTTGATATAGAAATCTTGTTCCTTGAAATATTGTCTTGAAAGTATTGCAGCAGTTGAATTTAGGTGGCCAAGCATTGGGTTGTTGCTGAATATAATCTAATTCTGCCTTTTCTTTTGTATGCAAAATGATTTTTCCCTTTTTTACACCTTTAATTTCGTCAACTTTTTTTATTTTAACATCTAAGAAAATGAGCAGGTATTTTCACCTCTTTTGTTATTCAAAAAATTGTCAAAATTTAAAAAAAAAAAACATGCGAGTTTCCCTGATTGAGGGATTCTCGTTGTTTTCCTATGTCTGTGATTATTGAAACTATATAGCATGTTAAAATACTTAGATAGTTGAGTTTTGGATAAAATTTGAATTTCATCTAGAAAACTGCTGTGCAAAATATTTTTGGAAAAAGATTTGTTGATAGGAAGTAAATGATATATCTGAATTAAATAATCACAACCTAGATATTCATATCAAATTATCATAAAATAACATGTTGCTTTGAATCTGTTTTTTTGCAAAGATGGATTATGTTAGATTTTATTAGAAGCTTTAAATAGCTGGATTTTCAAAACACTATGAAAATTGATCAATCAATACATCATTCTATTACACTTAAAAAAATGAGTGATTTTTTTTCTGGACTTTTCAAACAGTGAATCTGTACATCTAATATTAGAAAGATAATATTGTTGAAAACTATTTGTCGATATCTTCGATGATTAATAAATTAGGACATTAAAAGTGAACAAAAATGTTTTCACATTTTTTGGATGTGTTTATTTATTTATTTAATATTATCTTTTATAAATATTAATCTCCATATGCTTTTGTGAATTATTTTTTGTATTTTAAAAGAGAGACTGAAATGAAAAGTGTTAAAACAAATCTTGCAATTTTTTGAGACTGTTTATTTGGTTATATGACTACAATGAGTATGATTATTTAATAAGCCGAATGTTTTTGTAGTGCTATAGAAATTCGCATTATTGGAAAGTCAAATGTTTTGTCTTAAAGAAGTCACTTAGCGAAATTGACCCACTTTTGCCATAAATAAAATTAAATATTAACGCGATCAGTTTAATTAAGCAGCTTTGAATTTTAAATGCAAAATTTTCTTCATTGAACACATTACTTTCTTTTTTTTTATTATTATTCAGCCAAACAGAACTGTTATTTTTGTATCTTTCGATCTTTAAAAGGTTGTTGTATTTTTTCACTCTATTTTTAGATTACTCATAATATATCGTAATTATTCTTGTAAGCATTTTTATAAACAATTTTCTTTTGACTTCCATCATAGTTTCAGTAATTTAAATAAAATATTGGTTCACTATTTAGCTTGTATACTAAGTATTTTTCTTTTTCTCTCTTCCTTCTCACCCCTAATTCCCTGATATTTAGGCATTTGATTCTACTGAGTATTAATCTTGTTCTTATGAATTGTAAGTATAGTTTTTAACATTTAATTTATAATGAGTAAATAATGCCTATATAACATATTTTGCATATTAAAGAGTTTTCCTTATTAATGTTAAAGAATTGCTTTTTTAATTATTTTAAAATTTAGCAGAAGGGGGGAAAGTATTGTAAGTTCCTCTGTATGATCTGCAATTGTAATTTTCATCTCTAGAAATAAAACAGTCTAGTATTCCTTGCAGAAAATTTATGCCTCAATTTTATGAGCTTTTCCAATGTTTAGAATAATATAAAAATTAACATATGGCCTACAGGGGGTTATCAAAATATTGGAAACATCATAGATTTATAAAATATCCTTTATTAGAATGGTGTAGAACCGCCTTTGGCATGTAATACAGCTTGGAGCCGACTAGAAATCGATTCATACGAGTGCTGAATAGTGTTTAAAGGAATATTGTATCATTCTTCATGGAGATAGTGTGAAAGTTCTGAGAGAGATGCCGGTGGGGGATATACTTCATTCTCGTGTTCATCAAACCATGATTGGACAAGTCCGCTGCATGGATGGGTGCATTATCATCCTAGAAAATTCCATCTCCTGCAAGAAATAAAGTTTGCATCATAGGATGGACCTAGTGAGCTAAAATTTCTCTAAACTTCTCAGGGTTACGATTGGTCCAGCAGAAAACCACAACACAGCTGCCCATATCATGACAGTTGGAAGGAGATAATCGCAATTATTTGCTTGTGCAGGTGTCCTCCAAATGTACACCTGTCCTGTTGTAGGAAAAAGTGCGAAAGACAATTCTTTTAGACCATATTACATTCTTCCACTTATCAATTGACCAGGTTTTGTGAATGCGGCACCATTGTAGACGACGTTTGGCATTAACATCTGTTACAATTGGCTTGGGAATGGCTGCTCTGCCGTAAATGTCCTGTTTATGAAGGTGCTTTCTGACTGTTCTGATTGACACTGGAGAATCCAGATGCTGATTGAGCTCTGAGGTCACTTTTGAGGCATCACAATCTGCTTCAATACCCGTTGGTCTCTTTCACCAAGCTTCTGTTTCCATCCACTCTTTTGCTTTACCGAGGTCGTCTTGCCACGCTGTGTGTATGCTGTAATGACTTTAGACACCGTACCTCTAGAAATGCCTAAAAGTTGTGATGTGTTGGTTACACTTGCTCCAGCTGGGCTGCTACAATTTGGCCTCTTTGAAAAACTGAAAAGGCATGTTTGAAATAAATCCAAGGCTTACTGAACTTCAATAAAGCTACCACATACTACATGAATATATACATTTCTTTTTTTATGTTTTAATGCTTACAAAGCACATTCAAAAATGTCAATTTTATTCATAGCTATTTCCATTATTTTGATAACCCCCTGTATATGACTTATCTAAAGTTAAGTAAGTTAAAGAGAAAAAATGTGCAGGGAAAAACCATGATAAAAACATAAAAGAAGTATTTATCTAATATGTTTTATGAAAATACTTGCCTTCAGACTTCTATTTTTCTGAAAGGAAATGGCCAAAATATAGATTGTGCAATACATAAAAATTGAGGTATTTTAAAGGTAAAATATTAAAAGTGAAAAAATTGATGATTACATATTGATATTCAAAACAAATAAATAAGGATTGAAAAGCAACCTTTTCAATCCTTATTTATTTGTCTTGAAATTTATCTTACCATATATTGTGCTTTTATTCTGTAGCCTTTAAATTTAAGTAATAATAATAATATTAAATATTGAAATTGTATAAGCAACTTTTTTATTTTTGTAATTCTTATTTTTATTGATTCTTTCATAGTACCTTTGGAATACCTTGAAGACTTTATGGTATTTCCTCAAACAGCATTTCTATACAGTTTGAGGCAGGGTATGTTTGTATTAGAATTGCTAATCATGTGGAATGTTTTTTGTGATCAGTTCTTTGAGGTAAGTTATTACTTTTTTTTCTTTCAATATTCTTAATAGTTCTTAAATGTATTATGTATGAGGAAAATTATTATTATATCAACTAAGACAAATATTACTAAGAATAAGATTTTGTTATATATCAGTGATATATTTAAATTAAATAGATGAGTATTACATTTATAACAATATAAGCCTGTAATCACTATAACACAAAGATTACAGGATCTTTGTTATAAAATTAGCACAAAATAACTTCAAAAAAATCTAAAGCATTTCAGAAGAAGTATACACAACACTTAAAAGCATTCAGCTTCACTTCAGAAGAATTTTTTAAATTCAATATTACATTCATATTTATTTGTTATTAGTTTAAAATTTTATATGTATATATATATATTAAATGAAATGTAGTAAGCAAATATGTTCTTAAAAGTGAGATTTGAATATGTTTATTTTTATTGATCAGCCTAAACATTGCACCACCTGCCTTATAATGTATTGATATTAGTATTATTTGTTTGGAACATAACAGAGTCTTTACATAGCATGGTAAATTAGTTCTAAAAAAAATTATCATTATGTCATTAATGTTGATTTGCTTTGTTCTAAATGGACATACTTTTGAGAAGCATTAAAACCGTGCACCATATTCATAAAATCATTCTTGCTTTTTTCTATTATTTTGTTAAGAGAGTTTTTTTTGTGAGAAATGTTGTATATGTACTCACTCATCCATGTGAAGTAAAATAAAAAAGAGTAACATAAAAAAAAAATTTGTAAAGTCAATTCCTACTTTTTTTTCACTATATTGCAGAAAACTCCTTTACAAATAAAGTTGAAATTTTCCTCTTACATCTGGCGCCATCTATTATTAGATACATGCATTAAATCTAAAAAAAAACTAAAATTAATTAATTAATATTTGAAAAAACTATATTAACATCAAGTGTCATCCACTACAAAAAATGTATTTGAACTTAAGTGGATGAATAAAAAGTATTTTATTAACGATTGAAAATTTGAACAAGATATATATAGGGAGAGTGTGAACTAATAGTAGAAATTGAAAAAAAAAATATTCAATTGATTCTCAGCCATTCCTTACAATGGGCATGCGTTTGAATAAGGGAATTCAAACTAACAAAATGTAGGAATTCAACAATGGCTATGCAGTCTCATTGATAACAGTTTACAATGAATTGTGTGCTCTTGCACACCATTTAAGATAGAAAGCCTTATCCTGTTGTAGGGTACTGTTGCCATCTAGAATTAATGTGCATCTGTTGAGTGGTTGGAAAACTAAGTTAGATTAAAAAATGTTGCCTACATATTTGCCATGCCTACAATTTTAGCATGATGGGAAATAAAACAAGATTTATTGATCCAAACCATTGTCTTCCACTTCTGAGTATTCAATAGCCATGCATGACTACTTGCTCACAGCATGTGTTAAGATCCATAAATTCCATTTACAAAGCATGAATGTGATAATTGTTCTATCATTCCATTTACAAGAATTGATAATGTTCTGACACATTAATTTCATCATCACAACTAAATTCATAAATAATGACAAGCATCCTAGAACATATACCCATGAACAAGCTCATGTAAGTATAGACAATAATATATACAGCTCCAATCATGTATATCGGGGGTCTCCAAACTACGGCCCGCGGCATCAATCTGGCCCTCTACAGCAAATAGCTTATTGTTGCTGTAATAAGTCGGATAAAAAAAAAACAGAATGATAATAACTCGGTTTTATTTATTTGCTAGGTAAAGCTTAATGACAAGCATAATATGCAGAAAATTTAACTTAAGCATAATAACTAACAAATAATTGAAATGAATCCCACTAACATTATAATCTAGGGAACATCCCGCATTTACCCTCGGTAATTATGTTGGGGTAAAGAGTATTGCTATGTATGTATATCGATGTTTGGAATGTATATATCCGGAATCAAACATGATTTTTATACTGAAAATCCTTCAAGAACGGAAATGCTAAATTGACGTGAAGGAAACCGCGGGGTATTCACTTGTAAAAAAATATTAATGAGATTACACACAATAGTAATTGTAGCAATTGGACCAGCGAATTTAGCAAGCATATGCTTACTCAGAGCATGTACTCAGTGACTATCTAGAAATTATAGATAATGGCAGAAAAATTAAAACGGTTTAAGCCCTTGGTACTTACTAGAGTTAACAGTATGGCCCTAAGGCTGGAAAGTTTGGAGACCCCTGATCTATACCATTGATGGTATAGATGAATGGACCTTGGCTTTCAATTGCTTTGTTTTTAGATGGGTATTTCACCAATTTACAACCAAACATCAGCATTAGGTGCTTATTATGAACAATTATTGTGGCATTCAATTTCAAACATGTTTCTACCACCCATCATTATTTGTCTATTATTATTCATCCATGGCCATCATTATTTGTCCATTGTCAATATTTGATGAATCCTTACTTTTCCATATTGCAATGGTATGAATTATCATTTAGAAAATATATTCCTAGATATTTATCTAACTCTTTTAAGACCCAATCTATCCATTTAAAGGGCTTTGCAGGTAATTTCCTATTGTTCACAATTGGTTTTAATGTTAGCTGGTTATGTACATATTACAATGCATTTTCAAATTTTATCTTTATTATGTGTGTAAACAAAAAATATTTAGTATCTTTGATAAAAAGTGCTTCTTTTCTTTTTTTATACTATAAAAAAAAATTAAAAATCTGCAAAAGTAATTTTTGTTGCTTAAATAGATTTATTTTATTTTGTAACATCTTTTTCAGTCCAAATTAATTTTCTTATTTAAGATAAAACTATTTTATAGCGTGACCTTGGATACTGTCTTTTCCTGAATCCCTGGCTGATTTTACCATTATTGATTTCAATACCCTTTATTTTACTTGAAATTTTCAAGAGGTATGTTTTTTAAATTTTGATTGTATAAATTGTTCTGAGCTTTTTTAATTCATTAAATAATTAAATAAATAAAAATATGTGCATTGTTTTAATATTAGATAATTTAAATGTAGTGGATTTTTTATATTTGTATAAAAAGAAAAGCTATGACAGAAAGCTTTGAATGGAATTAAATGGCTATTTTATTGAAAGCGTGAAGTTAATTTACTATTATACAACTAAATTTGTATATTTACTGAAAGTTTTTAATATTTCTTTTGAATATTTAATAATGTTTAAAACTATATATTTACTATTTTAACTACAATTTATTTTTATATTTATATTAACTTCCATCTTAATTTTAATGGCGTTTAGTGGTTTCCTTTTTTAATTACGTCGAGGACTGGGCCGTATTGACCATTTCACTATGAGCAGCCCAAAGTGGGTTGCACCGACGAACATTGTTACTCATTTAGCACACCAGAGGGCACATGTAGCTTGAAGATATGCTATGGGCGCAAATAACACTACCCCCACAATGCTTTATTATCATATTAGACCAGGATCTACATTTTAAAATGGATTCCGAACCACTGCTGGGACTCGAACCCGGAACTTGTGATACAGAAAGTCAGCGCACTAGCCACTCGGCCCCTCTAGTGGTTTCCTTGAAAAACTATCAAAAATGCTTTGTTTGTTTTTCCACTATTTATGTTTCATTTTCCTAAAAATCTTTTGATTTGTAATTATTTTGTTAAAAGGCTATACAAATAAAAATACAGCTTTTTAAAAGTAAGTTATACTTAAAATATATGAATAATTAAATAAAACAACTTAATAAATTCAAAGATATATGAAAATCTTTGTTTCTTTCTTTTTATAGCACTTCTATTTTGCACCACCCATTTTTCAGTATTTGGAACACTTTTGTTGGATTCTATGAATTTGTATCCTTTTATTATTATTATTATTATTATTATAAAAGTAAAAATATTAATATTATAAGAAAGATATTTTTTTGTATTTTCCGTGTATTCGGTATTGATTTTTTCCCATTATAATTATGAGAATTTATATAATTAAATGTACTAATTAATGTAAAAAATTAAATTTGTCGCATTAAATAATCATTGTTTGTGAAAAATTAACTCTATCAGACTTTTATTTGTTTGGCCTCTGAAATCAAATTTTTTAGCACAAATATCTCTTATGAAGTGTGAAAATAGCAATGTATTCATGATTTGCAGATTAAATCATTTCTTGATGAGAGAATACAGAAGTTTGCTAGCAAATTGCTTAAGGTAATGTAGGAAAATGATTGCATTTTAGATAAAAACACTGAAAGTTAGTTATATAAATTATGCAGCCAGGATTGTAAAATTAATGTGGTCCATTGCCTATTTTGAGCCTGGTCAATAATGTTTTTGTATTTCTTAGTTTGAAATGTGGTGGACAAAGCGAAACTGAAAGCTTATAGGTATAATTAATCTGCAAGCTGAAAGATGCTTCTGCTATATTCAAGGAGGAGGGTTCAAAACTTTCAAATACCACTTCTTGATGTTCATTCCAAAATGCTGAGATTTAATGTGAACGTAGTACAGCAGGTCTGCTATGATGCACACTGAATAATGCTGAATTTACTACATATTTGCAGTTCTAATGTTGAAAGGTTTTAGTATAAATTCAAAATGAATTGAATCAGAAAGAGATAAGGATTAAGAGATTACGTTTTTACTATCATAAATTAAAAGTATAATCCAAGCAAATTATTTAGGATTTTTCTCTTCCATGTCTTCATTGTTTTTCTGTATAGAATTAGTTAGATGAATGTATCATTTGCATGGAGAAAAATTGATGAAAAATTGCATGGAGAAAAGTTATCGTTTCGAAGAGAAAATGAATTTAATGTCACATTTAGATGAATTATTTTTTTATAAAATAAATATTATCCATTTTTAATATTGTTTTCCTATAGATTTTTCAATTTCAAATTGTTGTTGTTCATTTAAGTTGAATAAAAATTAGTGGAATCTAAAATTTTTTAGGTTGCAATTGATTAAAGACAGTTGAGACAGGATTGCAACTTCAGTAGTGGCAATTATTTATTTATTATGGATAAAAATAGATGCACATTGTATTACTGTCTTTATATGATCATCAGTTAAATTGACAATGTGGAATTCATAAGATACTTTAATAAGATCTTACTTTTGGAATTTTAAATTCCTTGTCATGGGTCTCATTGACATTGCTATACTTCTAACTTTAGATTTTTTCCAGATGTACTGTTTTCATTTCAAAAGCAACCATTTTCCACTAACTGCCCACTAGTTGAGAGATTTTGTTCATCTTGTAACTTTTTATAGAATGTTTGAAAGAAGTATCCATATACTCTTAAGAAAAGAGGGTTATGTAATATTATATGTGATACCTTTGGTTGTGTTGTATGATTGTCCATTTAAATGTCTACATTTATTAAAATTGTCTTCATATTTCATGTTCAGAAAATATTCTTAATACTTTTTCCTTTTAGTTACATAATTGCAGTTATGCAACTCATTATCACAATATATTCTATTTTAATTCGTATCATTTTCTTTTTCTCTGATATTTCTTAATTCGACGTACAGCCACTTTTCAATACTGTAGCAAGTTTTGTAGTAGCTGTGTATTGCCTGTCCCTTATTGGAAGATTATTTGCTATATTTCATGAGACAGTTTGTACTGATAAAGTATATTGGCAAGCCCGGGGACATAGACTGTGCATGGTGCGTCGCATACATTTAATTTTTTTTTACTCTATTATCGATTCTCTTTAATACTTTTATTCTATTGTGATTTGGAAAAAAAAAAAAAAATTTATTTTTATTTTTAAGGGTGGAGCAACTATTTTGAGATGTGTGCTGTTCACAGTTGGTACAAACATTGTAGTGACTCTCCTTACATTCCTGATCTCTCAAGTCAGTGTTCCTTTAATTTTTTTTCTATTATATTAAAAAATAGATAAGTTATTTTCTTTTAATAAACTATTAAAAATAAGCTACACTAAACTTTTAATAAACTTCTTTTTAAAGATAATTTTAATAGGCTGGTGCTTTACTCCTGCTGGTGTACATAAGGTTTTTTTTCTAAACATGTAAATTGATCTAAAGCTTGTTGTAAAATCTTTGATATTAGTTTGCATATTTATTTTGTTTACTTATACATACTTTGATTAATTTTTTCATGACATAATGATTTATTTGCAATCTATTTTTTTATTAGTCAATGTTTTGGCATAACATGTATCAATAGTGTAATTACAAAATTATATATAAATTTTCATCAGAAAATATTTGAGCAGATATAGATTAGAATAGGAATAATTAACTCCCCGCCACTATAGTCCATGGTGTGCCAAGACTGTCTGAGTACTTGCAGATTCCAAGACAGCAGATGTTTTCTTTTTATCGGGTAGTGTTGTCAGTCCTACACTACAGTTGTATTAGACTGGGACGTATGATTTAAACTGGATTCCAAACCACTACAAACATCCATGGCACTTCTGGGACTCAAACTCAAAACCTTTGTGGCACTGTGCACCAGAACTCTAGTTCTGTGTTTGACCATCAGGCCCCAGAATAGGAATAATAATAATAATTTATAATTGATTAACATTGTTAATTTTTGCAATTAAAAATTGATATTTTTTATTAAGATTACAAGGATGAGTAAAATATGTAAAAACCATTACAGTTCCTTTCTTAAACAATATAAAGGCTCAGCTTGATGAGTATGAACCATGCTTATTTTTTATTAAACCAGTGCCATGATGTACATGTTTGTATTTCAACTGTGGTATTTTTCATTTCTAGGTGAATAAGTTGTTTGTAATGAAACACAGCTGGAACACACCTGCAGACTTTTGCAGCAGCACTGGCATCTATTGCTTTACTTATCTGATGTGGAATTTGACTATCTCTGGTTTGATCATTATGTATGCTCCACCTAAAGATGTGGAAATGGGTAAGTGTCTTTTTTTTTTTAGTTAAGTTTATTTTATTAATTGTGAACATTTTTCATTAATTTTGTTAGGCAACAAATGTATTATAATTTTTTTAAACTTTTTCCTTCCTCGCACTTTCAAATCAATCTCACATTTCATAAATTATTAAATATCCATTTTGAATGTCCTGGCATACTCAAAATTTTACTACTTAATGTTTTTACTTTTGTAAATTTTTATAGATATTTTGTTCATCTTGTCATTTCATATTTATATAATGTTAGAAAGAAAGATTCATATTCTCTTAAGGTGGGGAGGATGGAAAGAATACTTTTAAAAAAAGTCACTTTGACAGTAGTATTAATGGGATGTTGTGGTGTTTCTTATTCTTTAAAGCTTTAAATTAAACAAAAAAACCTGATTCTGGAAACACTTGCTAAACAGTTTACTTAACACACACGATAACCATTATGAAATTCCGCAATAACCCATACCACATTTTAAACCAACAAGTTCGCATGCCTTCAGAGACTTATATAATTGGAAAAGGGAAACACACATGAAATAATACACAGACAAAATTTCATAATTTAAAATATAAACAAAAAATGTATTTATTAATATTTACAAAAGTAAGCTTGAATTAAAATCATTTACATTATCAATAAAAGTATAAATCGGATAATGCATTAAACAAAAATATAATTCATACGAGTTGCCTCAATTCTAAATTAATACTTAATAATAAAATAATAAGGTGATAGACCTTACAGTTCATAACTTGCCACGACAGCTGGGGAAGAGGGGGCTCCCTTTTATTTCTATATTTTTTCTTCTTTCAACTGTAAAGTTTCAGTGTTAATATGCTCTGTATGCAGCGTTGATCAAAGTCTTGGCAGCAAGGGGCCAACCGCTCATGGTGCACTTGTGTCGGGCAGGAAACCTGGCGAAACTTGTCCATATCATGTAGCTTGGATTGTACACTTTCTTTTTTCAAGTGACGCTGCTGCCAGGAGATCACCAGCTAATTTATAGAAAATGTGAGAAGCATGCAAGGGATGCCAGTCACTCCGATTCACTGTCAAACTCCCAGTCTAATATATCTATTTCACTCTGGACATGGTACAACCATCTCAGCCTCGATCAGCCACCTTCCTTCAAGCTACGGAGTACCGTTCTCCTTGTCTCTTTTCTTTCTCTCTCCTTTTGCGATGTCCATCACCTACATTTTATAGTTCATTCTCGGGGGGGGGGGAGCGATTGCCGACACCGTATTAGAGTCTATATACGTTGGGCAGGCGCACCCCCGTCCATAAATCCATATCCCGGTCTTGACCATCTGGCCTCGAAGTGTTTAATGACCCTTGCCAATTAAAATACTTTCCACATATATCCCCTTCACCCCCAGCTGTGACCCATCCGGTCAGGTGCAGAGACCAACAAACAGCCCCCTTCCAAGGGGCACACATAGAATATAGTCTAACATATACAATAATTATATAGAATTTTACCATAAAAAATATGTACTAAAAGATATTGCTCATATTGACACGACAATGTATATATATATAGTTTCCAATGACAATAGATATTATTAAAAAAAATAAATACAAAGAACCAGACAGAAACAAATGACTTCAACTTAAGTCTGGCAATCCAATAATGCTTCAAAAAAAAAAAAAAAAAAAAAAAAGCAGGAGGCAGTGCAGAACAAGAAGTAAGGTGAGATATATCCATTTCTTCCTGGTTATAAGACAAAAAGGATCAGGAGTCAGTTTAATTCTGTGGAGATGCTTACAGAGACAATTGTGACCACAGAAAAGCCGCAGCAATGCCACCAATTTTTCTCTAAGCCATTCAGGGATGTCATGAATATGATCATACCAGCGCTTATGACTGTTTCTAGTGGCAACATCCTCAATGAAAGAGCACTTAAAAAGTCTTTTAAATTATCCTCTCTCTTGTTTTGGGATAATTCATCTGCTTTCCATTGAAGGCCTTATTTGTAGATCATTTTGCCGTATCAGCCGTTGCGCGGAGTGCACCACAAGGTGGTAGATCTATGTTGCACTACTTATATATATATATTATATGGGGGAAATTTCTTTTTCTGCTGTCTTTGATTCTCAACCACTTATGGTTCATTGTTTTCTGGAACTCATCTGTAAAGTATGCCACTGTAATAAGAAACAAAATTATATCATTGATAGTTTATATGCTTATGTCTTCACTAGTATTGCACTAGAGATTTGTATTCCTAACAAATCATACGAATAAATTATGAATATTGTGACATAATGTAACATAAAAAATTACTCTTCCTTCAATGTTAATAGAATATTTAAATAATTGTTGTATATCTTCCTGTGGAAAAAAAAATTTAAATATTGTACTTTTCTGCCTATTATCCATGGAGAATATGTTAAAACACCTTACAATTCCGTAGTGTAAATTATAAGCTTTTGTGTACAATTTTTTTATTATTTTTTTTTTTTATAAAATCACCACCTAAAATTATTTTTTGTAAAAGAAAGGATATATATTCTTTGAGAATAATTTTTTGGTCATTATGAAAGCGTAACTTTTAAATATTTAACTAAACAAATTGTAAACTTTGTTTATTTAAAATAGTAATATCTTACTTCCTTAATAAATGCTGCATTTACTTAATACTATATTACATACTTACACTCAAGAGCCAAAACATTATGACCACCCCTACATTTTGCAATGAACTCGCCTGGATGACGTGGAAGGCACGTGATCGGGTGGAAGTGGTATTTAACTGGTATTAATCCATGCCAAGGCGGGTAGAAGCTGTGTTGCGCGCCAAAGGTGGGCCAACTCGTTATTGACAGGCGGTCATAATGTTTTGGCTCTTGAGTGTAATACCACATCTTTGCTTAAAGCTACATTTACTTAATAAATGCTTCATATGATTAATATATTTTGAAAGTACTTAGAAAAGTTAAGTTACTAATAAAAAAAATTGATTATGATTTCTGCTTAATATCTAGTTGTAAAAGTGAGCTTGATTATTTTACAATATGTTTAATTTATAATTTATTACTTGCTAATCATTTCAATTACAGAAATATATTTTAATAAATATTAATACATAACTATAATCTTTTTTGTGCCTTATTTTATAATATTTACTGTTATAATCATTTGCTTCTTACAGTTGAAGAGAAAAAAGAGAAATTATATATTGAAGATCTAGAAAAATACTGATAAGATTTGCATACAGTTCAGAAAAATTTGAATGGATATAGAAAGATAACAAATGCAATTCATACACTGGGATTTGAACATTTTTGTAATTTAATTTGAAATTATTTTTATGTTGAAAGATTAATTTATTATTTATATTATTTGCAAGTATTTCAAATATATCAAGTACTAAAAATGTTTGATATATCATATTATGCAAAATTACATGTGTTTAAATAAAAATTATTTTTTTTTTTTTCATTGTTTCTTAAAAAGTTTAAAATATTGTTAGCTTTAATGGGTATGATAATGTTGTGAGATGTATCTCATGAAATATTTATATGAAAAGTTGTATTTCATTCTATGTAGTCGTTATTGTTAGTATAGTTTTTTTTATAAATGTTTGTACAGTTCTGTAAAAAAAGTTTGTTTTTGAGTATTTATCTTACATTGTGATATTTTTGATTATTTATTTTTAAATTTATTAATATGTTTAGCTTTTCATTTCAAAACTTTATTAATTATATATATTTCATAATTTTAATTCAATTATAAATAAATTATTATGCAGTTATTTGCATCCAATTGGTATTTGTTTTCTTAAACATTTTTCAATACTTTATTAAAATTAAAACAAAACTTAATAATTTCTGTACAAAAAATTATTTATTGACTTTTAATATATAAAATCACTTCAATGGATTTAACTATGTACATTATTATTTTTTTCTTTTCATTTATTTGTTCCTTAGAGTTTTAACAATGCTTGTATAAATCATAGAATAGTTGAATGGTGAAAATTTCAATTATAAATGTGATTTGTTAATATGTGTGTTATTAAATATTTCAAAGCTATTTACGCAAATTTACTGTTAATATTTTTCATTGAATCGAGTAGTTGTTATATTTCTTGCATTTCCAATTCATTATTGCATGTGTGTTTCAAAGATGTATTACAGAAATCTTCATATAACATATTCCCATTTAAAGAGAATTTCATGTAGCAAAATATTTTGTGGGATATTAAATTCTTTATTACAAAATATGTTTTGAACAGCATGTACCTTTTTTTCATACCAGTATTTTAATAATTTTTTTAAAAAATGCTAAAAAAAATTTCATAATTACATTTCTATATCAAAAAGAAAATTTCTTAATTGTTTTTAAAATCCACACCATATTCCCTTACATGATAATTTAATAAAGTTAAGTGTAAGACTGAAGTATTAAATATTCTGAAAAAAATATAATGTATGCATTTTAATTATAAGTGTAATTTAGATTGTGTTAAACTTATAAGGAATTGTCTATAATGTGGAAAAGATTAATGCCATATGTTCTTTTAAAATATTTAACAAAAATGTTGAGAGATATTTTTCATTTATAAATAATGGGATTTTGTTATTAAAGATTTAATGCACTTAAATAATGTATTTGTGATGCACAGTAATAATGTGTGCTTAATGTTGCATAATTTATCAAAAGAGATTTGATGTGTTTAAATAAGGACTTCTAACACTTGTTAGTGATAAAATATTTGTGTCATACAATGTTGCTTCCATAAATTTACTTATTTTATTATTGCATGTATTTTTAATTATAAGTGTAATAAGCTAAGGTGCCAAATCAAATGAATATTGCTATTACAATTTATCGATAAATTGTGTTGTAAGTGTTTATAGTTATTTCCTAGGATTAGTCACTTAAATTGTTGTGGATTCCTTTAAAATCTCTTTTTGAATGTATGTAGATTGTGTAATTGTAGTATTTAAGACTTCTTAATGTGGTGTGTTTGCAGTCTGTGTGTTTCAACATATTAATAAAAATGCATATGAAGAGTTTTTAATTATATTGATTATAATTATTTTCCCCCTATTTAATGAATATGTTTTGATTTACTCTTCTAAATCATAATAAAACAATCAAAGTAAAATTATTACTGTTATTTTCCTCAAAATCTCTCTTTTGCCCCCTAGCAATCATATAAAAAATCTTTATATATTGTCCTTGACTTACGACAGATTCCAATTCTGTACCTTCATTTTATAACTCTTCTGATATACTGAGAAGTTTTATTCTTTTTTCCTCCCTAATGTTTTCATAAATTAGATTTAAAATGATGCATAATTTAAATAATATGATTATTTCTGTGATGGAGTGGAACCTTTCTAACCTGAAAATCTGTTAGTTTTTATGGATTAAACCTTCTTTCTCGACATGAATATGCTTTACAATTTAATATTAATACAATCTCATTGCATATTTTATTTATTGTAATTCTAAACATCAAGCAAAATCTCTTTTCCATTAGAAAACATATTCATGCTATGTAAAAATTACAAAAGTACCTTAAAAAAATATATGTGCATATCTGTGAAGTATAGAGGAAAGATCATTTCCATTTGGCTATTTTTCTTCGTACTTTTCGCAGTCATTGATTGCCTTTTGTTCTGACAATGTTTTGATTACTATTTTAGAATAATTAATAAAACAATATTTCAACCATTTTTACAGCATAATAATGTATACATTCAAATAAAATATTAAAAATGTCAGAAGATATCCTTTGATCTTTAAATATATATCTTCAATATCTCGTCCATATTTATGTAAACTTTTCTTTACAAATTACTTTGAGATTTTGTTAAATTCCAATTTTGTTTTAGAATTCTTTAGTTTTGTACTAGAAATTTGTTTTGATAAAAAAAAAAACCCAAGAAATTAAAAATTAAAATACTGTATTTTTGACCATGATAAGTAGACATAAATTGTCATAAATCAAGGACTACTTTTATTTTCTTTAACCGTAATATTTATATAATAAACATATTGCATACTAAAAAGTAACATTGTTTTATATAAAGTGTGCTTTACCTGTTGATCTGTTTTTATGAACTGATTCTACAAATTTATACCATATGCACTATTTATGGATCTATAATTTGTGCTATTTTGATATTCTAAATGTATTTATCATTATTTCTATATGTGACTCTATGCCAACAAATATTTCATTTATATTAATGTTATTTACATTTTTATACAATTTTACTTTTTTATTTTTATGCAATATTTTTTGTTAATATTCATGTGTTAGATTATTTTTTTTTAATTGCTTTAGCAATATGCATTCATTTACATTTATACAACCTTATTTTTATATTAACATTTTACATTAATTTCTTATCAGTAGAATCCATTTTTTTTTTAAGTTAGATTTTTAAATAGTGTGTAAATATTGGTGCTGTCAGGAGCTTACACCCTTCCCTACACCCAAATATGATAGTTCGTGGTAAAAATTATATTAAAAGAAACCAACATCAGTACTTGTGTAAAACGCACATAACGAACTTTCATATTATGGTGGATGAGCTTTCCCATGATCATGCAAACTGTCATCAACATTTTATCTTTAGTATCCTATAGGCTTTACGATAATTTACCATATTTATTATAATTTTTGCTTACTCCATTGCAACTTTATCATTTTTTTTTAATAATATTTAAACCTTATAAATGCTGGCTGCTGCTTGTATTATTTCTTTACCGTATTTTTTTTCCTCCCAGCATACCAAATGGAATTTTCAATTTATCTAAATATGTAAATTAAATATATATACATATTCCTAAAATATCCTTTTCTATAAAAGAAAATGACAGGCCATTTTTTGATCAGGATTATAATTACAGA
The DNA here is from genome assembly GCA_021605075.1 of Caerostris darwini. NCBI lineage: Eukaryota > Metazoa > Arthropoda > Arachnida > Araneae > Araneidae > Caerostris > Caerostris darwini. The sequence continues at coordinate 154,429 of BPLQ01014128.1, forward strand.
TCTATTTTATACTGATTTTGACCTTTTTTTTTCTTTTTTAAAGGCATCGATAAATTTATAATGTACATTTTATATGTAAAAAAGGTATTTGGACTACTTTTGTTACAACTCTGTATGTTTTCCTGATATAAATATACATATATATGTATTTGCATGAGTGTTTTATCTAAATTGAATTAAAAAAAAAAAAACCTCAAAGTTATATTGCTGTCTTTAAATTAATATTTCATATCAAATAATTCAATTTCAGCACATAGTTTGAACTTGATGTATTGTAAATTGTACATTTTTATAATAAAAGTTTTGTTTTAGAAAGACAAATCAGTCTTATTTATTATTACAAAGAAATCTTATATTAAAATCACATATAATTTTTTTAATACTTTTATAAATTATTTCCTACATTATCATAGATAACACTTTAAATATTCCAAAATGAAGAATAGAAAATATTCACAATTTAATTATTTTTCAAGGTAATTTTTTTTTTTGTATTAAAAGCCAGAATATTTATTCTATGATCAATGAAATACCAGATGTTTAAAAAAAATTATAATAGATTAATTATATATTAGAATGAATTTTTCTAACTACCTCTGTTATAAGAACTGATGTAGATTTCCTTAAAGAGAGTACACTCGTGTATCATCCTTTGCACTCGAGGGCTCCAGAGCAGAGCCATTTAAAATTTGTCTTCAAGCTCGAGGGCTCCACTACGGTGACAATGCAAATAACAATATAAATAATATGCATATCAAACTTGCATGTGAATATGATCTTTTCACTAAAATCGTTTCGAATTGTTGGTAATACAAATGTAAAGGGTTAAATGATTTTTTAAAAAAAGTTGCTATTGAGTTATTGAAAGTTGCTATTGATAGTTATTGAGTTAAACTAAAGTTTTATGTTGCTGATCATTAAATTTAAAATATATTACACTTTTTCCCCCCCTTAGTAACAAAATAGTATTAGTAAAACGAAAATTACATATTTGGTATACGTTGTCTACACAAACAATATATACCAATTTTAGCAGCTTAATTCATTATCTATAGGGTGTCACAAATTCACATAAGTAATACTTTTAATAAAGCATTATTTGAGCGATAAAAAAAGGTTCAAGATGATTTGTTTTAGAAAACAATTTGGTATACTCACTACCCATAGACATCAAGGCTAGAGGTACATTTTGAAAAGAAATCAGCTTTCATTACCAAATATGGGATTCTTAATATCAAAAGTATTGATTTGAATAAATGAGAAATTTTAAAAATTTTATTACCAGCATTTTATAAATATGTAATCATAAGAAAAAATTTTTATAAAAATTTAACAATTATTTAAAAAACTTTCCAAGATCAAATACTACCGGTATTAAATTTAATAATAAAAGGTTTGAATATAACTCAATAGTCTTTTTAAAAATATATGTATCTATAATAGTTAATTAGTCAAATATATAACAGATAAAATAGTGAAATGTAAATGATTTTTGATGAAATATTACCAATTCTTTTCATGAAGTTTCAACCAACATTAAATTACTAATTAAATAAGAAACAAATAATTTTTTTCTATTTTATTAGAATCAATTATGCAAGAAATTCGTAAGGTATTGGCTCCAAGTATTGCGGGTCATTGTTCTTAGTGCTAACAAAGTGAGCCGTTTTGGGTTGCTTGGGCTGTCTTTTGACATCAACTTGGATGCCCTTTTCCTTGGCTTCTCTCTTCTTCAGGGCATTTTGTTGTACTCTCTCCAAGAAATCTTTTCGGCATTTGGAGTGCTTGATATGCTCGACTCTGACATTGATGCGCTTGGGAATGATGCGATTCCTCACCCTCTTGTTGACAATGACACCGACAGCATGAGGAGTTACATTGAAGACCTTTCCTGTTTTTCCATGGTAGTACTTGAAGGGCATGCCCTTTTGAAAAGCGCCATTGCCTTTGATATCTACAATATCACCACGTTTGTAGACCCTCAAAAAGGTAGAGATGGGTTCCACTCCACGATGCCTAAATTTCCTAGCAAACAGGTATCTAGTACCTCGTCTATAACCTTTTGTGTTCACCATTGCTGCTTCTCAGCTCAACCTATAACATAAGGTTATAAAAATTTATCAATTATAAATGTACTACATTTAAATTTTATTTTTGTTATCCAATTAAATGTATATCAGCTAAAACAAAAAAGAACTACATTTCTTAATTTTTATTCAAATTCCTTTCATCATATTTAATTTTTCTTTGTTTGCTGTCAATATTTATGAAAAACATTAACATTACCATATAATAATGTGCATATGTCATTTATAAACAAAGACCTCTTGTTATTTGATTTTAACATAACTTTTTGATTAGACAAAAAATATCAAAAAATAAGTGAAATGCTATATATACCATGCTAGAAATGTCAATTGTTTTCTCCCCCCATCCTACACCAACTTTATTTAAATTGATTTGACAGAATCCATTTAAAAACTAAATTAAAACAATTGATTAAATGTAATATATTCATTTAGATAAACCTGCAAACATTTTTAAGAAACACTAATAATCCCATTATTTTATTATATTTATGTCAGCAATTTGTAGCAAATTTTGTGTTAAAAGGCATTTATACATTAAATATATCTAAAATGACAAAGCATTTCTATGAAATGACAGTAATTGACCAGTGACCAAATTCCTGGAATTTATGTTAAAATTAAATGTTAAGGAGGCAATTCAATTGTGTTCTTCGATGTTTTAGCATAAAAATAAAAAATTTAAGCCCTTTTAAATTATGATTTTACAAATCAAAAACCTTTCCTAACTATAAATAAATATTAAAAAAAAATTGAATACATCATGATCAATGCATAATGAACTCATTATGATAAATGAATGAAAACTAGTAAAATGTCAAATAAATAAAAGTCATAAAACTGTATAATGATTATAAACTGACATTTAACGAAATGTATCATTTAGCCTTCAAACAAAATTTCTCACCTAGTCATTTATACAACTCTTTAAATACTAATATTTAAATTATAAGTTATAAAACTAATAAATCTGAATAAAATATAATTAAGCATAAGAAAAAGGAATAACTAAGCCTTTCTTAATAGTAATAAATTAATAGATTATGTACAATTTTAATAATTTAAATCATTCATAAGAAAGCCATTAGACACGACTGTAATATGTATTTAATTTATAACGGATGAACTATTAAACCTTTTTTTCCTAAATTTAAAAATTTCATTCAGAAAATGAAAATAATTCTTTTCTTTTTTCGTATGCATAATAAATTTAAAAAAGCATTACTAAATCTTTAATGCATAACCTTTCAAACAAGGCTTAACTTATGAACTTCATATAATGAAGAAAAACTACATTTATAAAACAAAACTATTATAGTTCTGAAAATTCAGGTTCATTGATCACCAAAACATCATTTGCTTAGTAAATCAAGCTTGTTAATTTTTAAACCAAATGCCTTCAATTCATAAAAGATTTAAGTCACATGTACTACATACAATAAATGAGCAAATTATAGAGAGCTTGTAAATAATGATTACAATACTATTACCATTATAAAAATATAAATTGACATTTTGTTTAGAAATAAAAATTTCTACTTACAAAAATAAGTACTTAAGAAATATTAATACTAAGTTAAAAAGTAATTCTCACCTACCACGTTGTAATCTCAGTAAAGCCGTATGAAGAATAGAAGAATCTTCGTAAATTGTTGCCATATATAAGAAAAAAGTTTAATATTATGATATTATACACACTAGAACTGAAAGGCAAACCAAAAAAACTATTGCAAAAACAAAAAAATAAATCATGCATTACTTACGACATCATTAGTAAAATATAAGTTATAAAACGTTCTTCTAAAGAATATAATTCGATTTTTTTTTTTTTAAAATTAAATAATGAAATACCTAATTTAAATAATTAACTAGCCAATTACAAATCAACTAAGAAAAAATAAAAAAAAGGACAGTTTTTTTTTAAAAGTTTCGAATTATATGAGTTTTTATAAATTATTTTCAGATTCTCCACAAGATAATTAATGGTTGATCTTAATTAAGTCCGAAACAGATTAAATAAAATCTTTGTATTTTATTTAATGATAAAATCTGGAAAATTTATAATAGAAGTAATCGTAATAACAATTAAAAGTAATTTTTTTTTAGTAAACATGTCAGCTATCTTGACACATTTATAGCTGCTGAATTGAAGATGTTTTTTTTTATTTCTGGAACAGTTTTTTTGCACAAATTAAAAAATTCAACTATCTCAATTATTAATTTATTCATTCTTCATTAAAATGTACACTATGTGTAGATTAAGATTAACTGGTCAAACTAGTACGGCGTACCTTTGAATAATTTTCGAGAAAACTGAGCTCGAAATTTATAAATCGTTTCACTTGATTAGAGATTTATGCTATTTAAACAACTCAGTTGGTTAGTATTTGAAACATGCTCTAACAATCAGATGAACGTCACTTCATATTCCTGCGCATAATAGTTATCATTTCTATTACTTTCATCACAGAGACTGTATAGAATAATACCATATATTAATAAGTATTTTGTACAAAATATATTCTTTATGGGTTATATTTCTTATATCATTTATTACATGTGTGAGAACTCATGTTTTTCTTTTAAATGATTACCTTTTTACAATTGTCAAAAGTCAATATTTACAAATGCATGTACTATTTTTAAAGTTTTGTGTCCAGAGCAATAACAAAAGAAAAAGAATGGAATTAATTTTTTAGATTGCAGGCTAATGAAACTAAACACAGGCTTTATTCAATAGATATGTTGATGAATTTGCGATTGCTTTTATTTAACTTAGATTGTGAATACTAAAGGGTGCTGCATATCTTTTAATTGTGATTTATGACAAGTATTATAAATGATTTATGAGATAAGGTGATATTCTTGTATAAACAAGTCAAATAATATGCTTCACGCGATTAGAACACCTTAAAAATGACAGATTTTTTTCACTTAAAAACATAATTCTAATGTTGTTGTTTTTTCTCTTTTGTTTTCTCTCGTGTTTCTTAATTGCAAATTCTATTATTAATTGCAAGAAAATCATTCTAAAAAGAATTTTTATTTTTTTATTTTTTATTTTGATAGAATGTTCTGTTCTTATTTTGAGAAAAAAAACTGCTAACTGCTCTGGTAGACTATTCGAAACTTTATTAATTTTTCTTATTTCTTTCCTAATAATTATTTTCATCCAATAAATTTTTCTATTCTTATTGAATGCTTTGTTCTGACTCAGAGTAAAGATTTTTATTTTGATTGAGTACTTACAGCTACAATCATGAATAATGTTCTAGAGATACATGCATTTGAAAAAACAATTCAAAATAATAAAAAGTTGTATCTTAACAGAAAAACAGTTACTTCTAAATGACAATGAAAAGCAATATATTCCCAATATAAAACACGTAATAATTTATTTAACTCTATCGTATCTCATAGTCAACAACTTAAAGAATTGAACTCGCACCTTTCGGAATGCTAAATAAGGATTTTACCCATTCCCCCACTGTGTCTTACGACAGCATCCATCTTTAATACTATGAAAGGATAACTCATGAACTCTTGAGAAGAACTCTGCATTTTGCTGTTTTAACTTGTTACCATTCTAATCATAACTTAAACGTAGTTCGAATAAATTTTAATCAAATCGGTGATGGATAATTTTTTATCTCTCCTCCTCAAATATATTATAGTTGTTTTGATAAAATCGAAGATAAAATAATAAAAAAATATTCTCATCGAAGCATTGTTAACTTCAATGTTTAAATCAAGTATGGGAATTTTTTATCAATTATTCAGAATTTTATAAATGCAGAAATAAAAATGTTTGCAATCTTTTAATATCTTTGAACAATGTAAGCAATCTCATTATATAGAAGATTTGATTATAAAAGGCAATACTTTCGCACAATTACTATTAAGATAGTATAAGGGATTCTGTGATGTTAAGCAAAGAAGTTTTGATTTATGTTACACAAAAATTTTAGATTGTATTCTGGTGTTATTAGATAGTCAAACCTAAACCTAATCGAAAATATCCTAGAAAAATTGACTATGAAGACCAGGTAAATAGATAGCATTACTTTTGTGAAACATAAAATTAATTTTTAGAAAAAAATAGTGTGCTCTATGGCAATAGCAGTGATGGCGTCTCTTTATGAGAAATAGGTAAAATTTGTTCATTATGTTTTTAATACTCACCCGTGGTATCACAAGCCAATGGCGTCACTTAGAGAGGTAATGGGAGGGTATGGTAAAAATGCTACGAATAATTTGGAAGCACCAAAAATTTGTCAACAGAAAAATTCAATTGTTGACCCCTTTTTTTTCTCACTTTTAAAATCCTCTAAAAAATTTACGTTTCCTTTTTCTATTCCTTCTATTAGCTCACACTCTCCCTATATATATCTTGTTCAAATTTTCTATCGTTAATAAAATACTTTTTATCCAACCACTCAAGTTTAAATACATTTTTTTGAACTTGTAGGGGATGACACTGGATGTTAATACACTTTTTTTCAAATATTAATTCATTCATTAAATTTAATTAATTAATTTTAGTTTTTTTTTATTTAAGTTGCATCTATCTATCAATAGATGGCGCCAGATAAACTTAAAAAAATGAATGAAAATTATTTATAAAGGACTTTCTGCAATATAATGAAAAAATTGAAAAATTGAAATTGACTTTAAAATTTTTTTTTATACTACTTGTTATTTTACAACTTTAAATTTTGCTCAGAAGATCTACCTCCCCGTGGTGTATCTGGTAACACTTTTTAGTGGCTAAAAGATCTGCATCTTGGCATTTTTGTTAGATTAATGAACTCTGTTTCAGCATGTTTTGCTGTATTAGTTGTATTATTTTGTTGTTGTTGTATGCTTTTTGATTTTTTTTTTTTCCCCGTTGTTCTTTTTTTGCTGTAACTGTTCATAATCTGCCATTGGAAATAAAAAAAATATTTAAAAATTTTTTGCAAGTCTCTCTCTAATGCAGCTGGCAAACACTTAGACAATTGTCTTCGATGCCTTAAGGCAAGCGATGTACAGACGTTACTCACTTTGCATTACCCAGGGGACGCGTGTAACTTGAAGATAAGCGCCGGACGCGGAGTAACAATGCCCCCGCAATGCTCTACAATGCTATTAGACCGGGACCTACGGTTTAAAGTGGATTCCGAACCACTACAAACATCCATGGCCCCGCCGGGACTCGAACTCGAAACCTTTGGTACCGAGAGCCAGAGCCTTTTGCAAGTGAAGAGCAAAAAAATAATGGTTGACGTCAAAAAATTGATTTCAATGGTAAACTAAAAATGACTGCACCGGTTGACTTCTTTCCCAGTGGCGTCTCCTCACAGTATTTGAATGAACAAGGAATAAAGAAAAACACATATATGTTATAAAATATTCTTTATTAATAAGCATAGTTATAATTATCTGTTTGTATAATAAAGTTGATAAAAGGATGTTTAATGTGAAAATCTGTTGCTCATTTTCAGATAGTTTCTTAATATTAGGTTTGAGAAAAAGGAAAATATGATGGGTCCGAGTTATGCAACAATTATTTACTGAATTTTTATTTACGTAGGACAAACATCAAAAAGTTAATAACAAAATTAAAGGAAGGGCATTACATTCAACCTCTCTAGAATAGTTCTTGGCTACTACTGAGGAAGTTCATTCTGTTTATAAAGGCACTCCTTATGAGAAATAGCTGTTGCCACTTACATGAAAGGAATGATTACAGGTTCTTGTTCCTTATTCATTAGTTTAATGCATTTCGCATTTTCAAAGTTAATTTTTTTAGCAAATTTTGTAAAATTTTTGGAAGATAAATTTTTTACTCGAATGTGCTGACTCCGACATCTTTAAAAGGGCTTTAGAAAGCTTCTTCATTGGTATAAAATTGTTTCGTAAATAAGCTTATGTACAAATTTTTCATGCTCATTTTTTACAAATTTGACATTAGATATTTATACTTTAATTTTTTAATTTCTTGTTTGTCTATTCTCTCTTTTGTAATATAAAAATAAATTTATAAATATCAACAAGTGGGTCATTTAAAAAGCCTTCATGGGAGAGTGTCTGACCAGCAGGCCATAGGTTCAACACTACTGCTTTATGGCTATCTCATAGTTGTTATTTCTTAT